>JAWNLJ010000328.1:0-48760 GCA_035042365.1 Drosophila dives | reverse complement strand
TGAGCATTCCAAATTGTTGGAGGAATATCGAGAATATTTCATGGAGTATGAAAACTATAGTCTAATTCAATCAAAATATGGGAAGCACTTGACGGTGTGCTCATGGTCCTCAAATGACGCTATAGATGGAGTTGATACTTGTGCTTGTCACTACTTTGCATCATATGAGAGAAAATTAGATCGCCTAATATTTCAGTACACTAACCTTAGAAAGAGGTTAAACTGTCGGGATATTAATAATAATACCCTTAAATGAAAATGAATATTAGAAAATAAATTGAAAACTAAACAAATGTCTATAGTTGTAAGCATTTTATAATAAATTATACAATGAAAAACAAAAAAAAAAAAAAAAAAAAATAATTTTCATTATTTAAACACATGAATCTATTTGACAAGTCAGTAGCTAGTCAAATCAAACCAGGCTATTTTATAGCAGAGTGCGCTGTAAGAAGGGAGAGTAAAAACACACACACACACACACAAGCCAATGACGAATAGCAAAAGGTCATTGAACCCAATCTCATACCCGAAATCATGTACATGCATACTTATGCGAGAGGTCATAGGCTACTCGCCATGTACACAATCTCCTCTTTCAAAAATATAAGCATGTACGCACACACAAGTGAACCCACCCCCATGAATGAAATCTTGTTCGAAGACACACACACACATACACACACAACTGCTCACCGGGAACTGGGGATTCTATGACAGGAAGTGACGTCACGTTCTGTCATAGAATCCCCATTGCTGAGAGCGGCAGCGCAGCGGCCGCACAGCAGCGGCGTCAGCATGTTGAGACCCGCAGCGTCAGCGGGTCAGCGGCGTCAGCAGCGTCAGCAGCGTCAGCGGCGTCAGCAGCGTCATCGTTTTGAGACCCGCAGCAGCGGCGTCAGCAGCAGCAGCGGAGTCAGCAGCATCAGCCGCATAAGACTTTGTTTTAGTTATCAAAAAATCCATATGAATGTTTACAATTCAATTCATTTAATTTCATCAATCGGCGAAAATTCTAATGCTTCAAGCGCAACAATTTTTTTCTTGCTCTTCTGTCATTTGATACAAAGAGTCATTACTTTTTATTGCACTCGTTTTCGAGTATTTTTAAGAAGAATCCCCAACCCATTTTATTGCCCCAATTAGTTTATGTATACAATTCAATATTTATGATTAACAACAACAGCACCAGCAGCGAGGTCAGCAACAGCATCAGCAGCAGCGTAAGCAGCATCAGCCGCTTAAGACTTTGTTTTAGTTATTAAAAAATCCATGTGAATGTCCAAATGTCCATGTGAAAATCCAATGTTTACATTTCAAGTAATTTAATCTTTCATCTATTGACGAAAATTGGTATAAGTGTGATTCATTTATGATCGTATTATGGGCCTCGCTTTTCATATTGCTATTTGGCATTGACTTGCGTCAAGTAGAAGATCGGTGAGCAGTTGTGTGTGTATGTGTGTGTGTGTCTTCGAACAAGATTTCATTCATGGGGGTGGGTTCACTTGTGTGTGCGTACATGCTTATATTTTTGAAAGAGGAGATTGTGTACATGGCGAGTAGCCTATGACCTCTCGCATAAGTATGCATGTACATGATTTCGGGTATGAGATTGGGTTCAATGACCTTTTGCTATTCGTCATTGGCTTGTGTGTGTGTGTGTGTTTTTACTCTCCCTTCTTACAGCGCACTCTGCTATAAAATAGCCTGGTTTGATTTGACTAGCTACTGACTTGTCAAATAGATTCATGTGTTTAAATAATGAAAATTGTTTTTTTTTTTTTTTTTGTTTTTCATTGTATAATTTATTATAAAAATGCTTACAACTATAGACATTTGTTTAGTTTTCAATTTATTTTCTAATATTCATTTTCATTTAAGGGTATTATTATTAATATCCCGACAGTTTAACCTCTTTCTAAGGTTAGTGTACTGAAATATTAGGCGATCTAATTTTCTCTCATATGATACAAAGTAGTGACAAGCACAAGTATCAACTCCATCTATAGCGTCATTTGAGGACCATGAGCACACCGTCAAGTGCTTCCCATATTTTGATTGAATTAGACTATAGTTTTCATACTCCATGAAATATTCTCGATATTCCTCCAACAATTTGGAATGCTCAGGAAATAGCACATCCTCAAACTCCTTAAGAAAATAATCAATTTTCCTAACATTTGTTTTGAATCCAAATTTCGAAGTTAGACCCATTCTGTTGTGTATTCTTCAAAAGCAGAAATGCAACTAAAGAATTATTTTACTTTATTCAATGTATTTATTCGTTATAGATGACACTTAAATTTAAGTCTTTAGTAAAATCTAGTACAACTCGTGCATTCCTTAAAGCACATACGCCTTTATTTTGATGAGATCCACAATCGGCGAAGTCATTTAATTTCATCTCATCTAATCGTGGACATCCAAATTCTTCAATGTTTATTACACACGTCCTTAGAAACTTTTCGAGAAACTTTTTTTTCCAATCTCCCTTCGTGATTACTTCCATTCCATTAATAAGCTCACGTAACACATTTCTGACTTGTAAAAAGTTATAATTTCCATCATTCCAATAGAGATTGTGTTGATTTTTAGTTAACCATATCGCCGTTTTACGGGCCTTCTTTGTTAATCTGAGAAAATCATATGGTGGTTTTATGAGGTAATGAACGTCTCTGTAATATCCATTATTAAAAACTAAAGCAATCTCTTTTAATATAAAATAGTTGTCATTTCCATAAAATCCTTGAATGTCGACAGCTACTTGATTCTCCATTAAAATGAATTAAACAATACGTTGAACTAATCCTGTTAATGGTGAATACTCAACTAACCGATCATGCATAAGTAGACAATATACTTTAGTGTTTTTAATACTAGAACTCTCCAACTCAATGGAAACTCTGATATCGATTGGTCCGGTTTTAACAGTCTCATTCTGATGTGTTAAATCTATAACAACAATAGGTGCTTTTTCTTTAAATTCCTTAGGCGTTAGCAATGGTTCAGACTGCTTCATATAGTAGCTTGCTTGAAAACTTGCATACATATCATACAAACTTGCAAATCGATCACGATTAAAATTTATACTCATATCATCATATGGATAGGCCTCGGAGTTCAAATGCACTTTCAAGTTTCGTAATTGATTTTGAATCAATTTATTATCAAGTGAAAAGCCTATTATAGCAAACCGAGGACGTTCTCTATTTGCTGCAAGCTTAACATTCCAAACATGATGAGTACCTTCTGCTAATGTTGGATTGAGATAACAATCCCAACTGCGGAATGCTACTGGTAGTGAGCCTCCACTTTTTGTTATATTAAACATTACTAATTTCTTTTCATCACTGAGAGTAATATGTGGTACTTTCCAAGTAATATTTGTTATATGTATTTTATACTCGGCACTTTCAATTTTACTATGATATACATCGTCCATATTTTTAGTTATGAGTAGTATTAGCTCATGTTTACAATTCAATAAGACTTTGTTATAGTCTTCACAAAATCCAAGCAGACATTTAAGTGGAATAGAGAAATTAAAATATCCATCATTTGCTAGTTGTTTGTCGTTTCCATTAAACCAACCAGAATTCTCAAGCATACGACTTTCAGGATTATTCAATGAAATATAGTTTTTTAAGGTTGTTGAAATACCAACAAATCTGGTTCGATCAATTTCAATTCCATTCAACTCATATCGAACCTCATCGAACAGGTAGCTCATACAATTGTTTTTTAGTTTACCTCCTCCAGTAGGAGTGTTGTTAGGCAAAGAAATGAAGCCCTCAATATTAATAAAACTCTCGGTTGGCAGCACATATAAGTCCTGATTCTGGATTGTGATTCTAACTTCGTCATTACTCTTAAATGATTGGAGATAAGGAGAGTAGCTATGGTATTCTTTTTTGATTATACTCTCATCCGAATAGGGTTTCTCTCGAACAGTTAATAAATTAGTCATTGTTCTCTAATTTTTAGACCCAATGACTTTAAAAATAATTTATTTTCAGCTGTGAGTTTTTTGCTTGACGACCTTCTTTCTTCTGCAGTATAACTCAAAGTGCTTGATGATGGGGGATAACATATGTTTTTATTATAAATAATCATTTTTGTTGCCTTAAATGTAGCCGAAGTGTAACACTCTCATTACGTAAATTAACTAAATTTCCGTTCTGATCAACAATCCGTACTTTTAATGAATGTATCTCTCTCGTGTTCACGGGGTAATAAATAAGATTACGGGGCTTCTCACTCATTTTATAGCCTGGAGGAACATTTAAAGCAAACTCATGCAATACATGACTTGATTCTGCATTAACAAATGATCCGCTCACAATGTTACATTCTATTCGAATTGTATTTACTTTTAAAATATCCACAGGCTGGTCTGAGATGTGTATAGAATTCGGCTTTAGTACCTTTTTGTTAAATCCGAATAATTGACCAATAGTATTGGCTTTGTTAAAATATATAGGTTGTTCCTTAGTCGAAATCATTACTTGAAGCGTATTATTGTTACTTTCAATGAGTGGGAGATTTAATTTATTTGCTTCTTTTTCCTCCATTTTCTCAATAATAATATTTCTTATATCGCTAAGCTCGTATGATCCAACAGGTATCTCAAAAACATGTTCTCCAATATGTATTAAATTATTATCATGATCCACATTTGGAATTGAGTTATACATGTGGAAATCAATGAGTGCACATTCATAATTTTCCTTCAATTCAATGGGTGGATGATAGTTTGCCATTAAAATTGAGCTGTTGCCCGTTAATGTGAGAGTTGTTGTCATTTCGATCGATTATAGCTTAGTGAAAAAATATTAAGGTTTTCTCATATTATATCATATTCTAATAAAGTCAGCGAATCCCCGTCTATAGCGTCCATTTTCTAGAGGATCATCTTTACTTATAAGCACAAAACCATACTTTTCTTTCCAACAAAACTGACAAATGTTCTTAAATTCACCAAAATTCATATCTACGCCTACGTGATCTTGGTACACATGCTTCATATTTAATTCGTCTTGCCTGAACATTATTATTATATTTGCATTGTCACGAATAAGATGTTTAGGGACACGTGTATACGTTTGACATAAATAAAACGCATCAACGTTATTATGTCGCCCCATACAGAAGTATGCACGAATATTATTTTGTTTTTCACATGCAACATCATCAAAAATCATTAAGGAGTTCCTTTTGGCTTTAGATGGCGAGAGAACGCTCTCATTTTCTGAAAATGTAAAATATCCCATCCCTTTTATTGGGCTCACAAGTGTTTTCAAGTATTCATATTTCGGTTGGTGTAAAGACTTTGAATATAAATAAATATTTTCAAACTTAAGCCCATTTGGGCTTTCAATCAAACTGATCATTACATTTGTTTTTCCACAATTAGAAGGTCCAACGATAAGGGCTCTAATTGAATTGGGTAATAATCTGCTATGTCTAACTTGTTTTTCTTCCCCATTTTTAAAATCGATATTCTTCACTTCTATATTCGTTTTTTGTTTTATTAATCTCATATCAGATATTGTTTTCTCAGCAGTTCGTTACTCTCTTATTATACTTTGAAGAATAAACAACAATTAAAATGGTAGTCCGCTTTTATAAATTGCCTAGTAGCAAACCACACCTCTATCAAGGTAGAGGTCTTATTGATAAAATAATAAACTCCCTCCCATTCGAGTTACATATACCAGGTTATCAGTTCTGTGGTCCAGGAACAAAGATAAAAAATCGCTTGGAAAAAGGCGAAAAGGGAATAAATCCATTAGATGCTGCTTGTAGGGAGCATGACATAGCATATTCAAATAATAAAGATTTGAGCGACCGTCATATAGCTGATTCAAATTTGGCCGAAAGAGCGTGGGAGCGTGTAAAGTCCTCAGATAGTAGTCTCGGCGAGAAAACCGCTGCTTATTTTGTAACAAACATAATGAAAGCAAAGAAAAAATTTGGAATGGGACTAAAGCAAAGAAAAAATAAAAATAAACCATGTGAGAAAAAGAAAAAATTTATGCACGCCGTAAGAGTGGCTACTGGAGTATTAAAGAAGGAGAAGCCATATGATATTCAATCTGCTATAAAAATCGCTAAGAAAGCAATAGACAAAACTTTTGGACGAAAGAAAAATGAAGTAATAATTCCTCGAGTTATTAGTGTTCCTAAACTTGGTGGTTTCTTACCACTTATACCCATTATAACGGCACTCGGAGCATTAGGCGGACTTGCCTCTGGTGGTGCATCTATTGCAAAGAGCATTAATAACGCGAAAAATGCAAAGAAAGAATTAGAGGAGAATAAACGACATAACAGAAAAATGGAAGCCATTGCTTTAGGCAATGGTCTCTATTTAAAACCATATCAAAAGGGATATGGTATATCAACCGACCATTCAAAAAACTTTTAAGACAGCTACCTAATAAGCCGCTTTCAAACATTGACATTATGAATTTTACTCGCAAACATATCCCCTTTTTCAGAGGTGTTTTTATGAGAGACTCATTACCAAAACGAGTACACAGAAGAGAAAGTGGTATTGTTAACTTGGACCTTTCAAGTGGAGTTGGAACACATTGGGTAGCTTACTACAAAAGAGATGAGCAAATCAGATATTTTGATAGTTTTGGGAATTTGCCACCACCTTTAGAGCTTATTAGATATTTAGGAGAGAATATAAAATACAATTATAATCAAGTTCAACGATTTGATTCTTTTAATTGTGGACACTTATGTTTAAGATTTCTATTAATGCAGTATAAAGACGATTATTTAAAGTAACTTGTATTCAACTTTTCAATAAATAAATAAATACATAGATTGAAAATTAATATTTTTATTTTAGTATATAACAGCTATCAACAGCAAGACTATCTTTAGTTTGATTATAGTATTTGTGTTGTTTACAACAAATTTTAAGTGAAAACCGCTGGATAACTGCATGAAAAACAGCAATAAACCGCAAGTTAAACTGTGACAAACCGCTTGAAAACCACAAACCGCCTATAAGGGTGTTTATCGGTTTAGACCTGATCGGTTTATAGTTAAAATGGATGAACATCTTCTGAAAGAATTAACGAAAACAAGACTCGCACTAAAAAGAAAATTTCAAAGCATTAAATTAGGTAGAGCAGCAAATGAGTATCAATTAGAGGAAACGTTTAAACCATTAACGCAACCTCTGCAGAAAATAGTCAGAGGGAACGAAATAGTAAATCAGTTGATGAAAGTAAAAAAAGAAGAAAATGATGGAGAAGTAAGCACTAGGGCTAAAAACTATAGTGAATATTATGATGCATTTGATAATGGAATATCCGAGCTTCAGCCACGAGAGTTGACGTTTGCACCAAGCGAGGTGGATTATAATAAATCTAGTTCAACTAGTAATGCAGACTATAGTCAAACGAATGAAATACCAGACGAGATCTTTAATCTTAGTGTAAATGAATTGGAACGTCAGAAAAAGCTAGATAAAGCATTTGGGCCTACTAAAAAAAGTGGACAAATTATATTGGGGAGTGCTAAAATAACTGTTAACAACAAGAAAATTGAGTTGGAAAGTGGTGAAAATTGGAATCTTACACCTGGATTATATTCTTTGATTTACTTAAAAGATCCTAAAGGCTACGATGATGTGGACTTGGATGCATATCAGAAAATCTTAATAAAAACAAATGCACACAGAAAAAATCACCAATCTAATGGTCAGCTCAAGGGAAATCGTTCTAAAAAGTACACTAAAATAATAAAAAAGCTTTTCTCAATTAATGACGATCCAAGTGCAATGTCTACACCTCTAAACAATAAATCTACGCATAAAGGTGGAAGTCTAATGACGCTCAGCTTAAGTAAGCCAAATTATGTGTATTGGGATGATCCAAATGAGATCGTTGAAAGACTAAAACTTTTAGTTGCCTCACAGACAGCTGGTAACACTAATCATAATAATGAAATAGTTTCAATAATTGAAGAACTTCGTGAAGCAAAAATCATTTATTAAATAAATGATAGTGTATTTAACAATAATTAATTACTATCAAAATGCCTCTTGACAAGTTTGGTCACTTCTTCTCGAGTAGAGATGGAAAAGAAAGAACAAGTATAAAAAATCAAATGGATGGTGTTCTAGTTGATGTTGATAATAACATTATTTTTTCAAACAAACGTCTTAAAAATGTGGGTGATCCATTAGAAGATAATGATGTAGTTAATAAAGTATTTTTAGAAAGAAATGTCGAAGAAACAATGAAGAGTATAGAAAAACTTTTAGAAGGAAAAGATCAAATGGACCAGAAAACAATAAGTGAAATGACATTTTCTATTCTTCATGAGGTTAATAAAAACAAAATTGAAATGGAAGAACTCTTGAAAAAAGCAGAAAGTTCCTTAAGAGATGATTTTACCTCGCAATTAGATTCAATTAAAAGTTTATTGAACGGTGGAAGTCAAAATATAAATTTTACAGTCGATTCTATTAGATTCGATAATAAAAATACATAAATAATGTGTCTTATGTGTGCTAAGAGTTATTATTTATATAACCGTTAACAAGTTCAGACATTACTCAAATGAGCGGAATAAAAAGAAAAGTAATTTCCACCTGTTGGAAGTGTATGTTGGTACTGGTTAAGGTTTTGGTGCCAAATACAAACTTATTAAAAATGTTTTGTAGACAGCACTTTTCCAAAAAATAAAAATAAAGAAACGTTATATATGAAAAACAATAGTTAAAAAGTGAAAGATGGGTAGGAAGAGTTTAATAGATGAATTACATGCCCCAGCTCGTAGAAATTTTAAACGTCGGAGAGTTATTATGAAGGGAATCGACGATCATTGGCAAGCAGACTTAGTGGAAATGGGAAACTACTCATCATCGAATAAAGGCTATAGATTTCTATTGACAGTTATTGATACGTTTTCTAAATATGCTTGGGGCCAAGCGCTAAAAACTAAATCGGCAAAAGAAGTTAAGCACTCGTTTTCGAGTATTCTTAAGGAGAACCGAATTCCAAAGAATTTACAGACCGATGATGGAAAAGAATTTTTTAATAAAGACTTTAAAGCTTTATGTAAAAAACATAACATCAATCATTATTCAACTTATAGTAGCCTTAAAGCGTCAATTGTTGAGCGTTTTAATAGAACGCTAAAGGAAATGATGTGGAGAGAGTTTAGTTATAATGGAACATATTGTTGGATTAGAATTTATAAACAATTGATAACTGAATATAATCAAAACCATCATAGAACAATTCAAATGGCACCAATCAAAGTAAACTCATCAAATGAAAACAGCTTATTGAACACTGTCTACAATCATATAAAAATCTTTAATGGAAGTAAGTTTCGTGTTGGAGATTATGTACGAATTAGTAAGCATAAACATACATTTGAAAAGGGGTATACACCAAACTGGACAACTGAAATTTTTAAAGTCAATAAAATACGAAATACCAATCCAACTACATACATTTTAGAAGACTATCAAGGGGCAGTTCTGAAAGGAGGTTTCTATAATGAGGAGATGAGGAAAACAAAATTTCCAGACACTTACTTGGTTGAAAAGATATTAAGGCGACGAAATAAGAGAGTTCTAGTTAAGTGGCTTGGGTTCTCAAATGATCACAACTCTTGGATAAATGTCAATGAAGTTTTATAAAAATAAAAATAAAATACAAAAGACCTAAAAGCAAACATGTGTTTACAATCAATATGTCACAAACAAATGTAAAGCAAATTTAATATTCTGTGCACTACATGGTATGCATACAGTGCACCACATGGTATGCACACAATACAGGGAAACAGGGATATAAAAGAGCGTCTTGGTTAGAACTGCCTCATTCAAAAATAACATGTCGAACAGCATGGAAGGCTTCTTCGAAATCGTGTGTACTGAAAATCCCACGAACATTCGTTTCGAAGAGCTCATGCCGTGGCCGATCCCTGACAGAGAACCAGCTTGTGTGGATCCAGAAGACACAGCTGACTTTCTGGAACTGCTAAACATTCTGCCTAGTGAGAAGCGGAAAATTGAGGATGAAGAAGAGCAGGAGCCGAGCACCAAAAAACAGAAAATAGGAGAGGATGATATCGAAGTGATTGATCTCTTTGAGGAGGGACAGAGGATGGAACTCACCTTCGAGGAGCTACTTGCCGAGGAGCCCGTCACCAAGGAATCTGACATACATGCAATTTTTGATGCAGACAGTGCATTTGAAAAAAATATAGATTTTTTAAATTTTATTAAAAGTATTTAATCTATATATAAATTCTAAGTAAATCTGAATAAAATATATATACATATTAACAAAAATATATCTTGGTTTGTTATTTATTTTCAATTTATTAAATTAATAAACAGCATACAATTACATATAAAGATCTTGTGTATTTTTTTTTTTTCCATTTACTTCACCTTCTTTTTATACAGGCTTACAGGTACAGCTATCAAACACACGCAAACACATACAAGCACACACACACACACAAACCCTTTTGTAATTTTCTTACCCGCAAGCCAAATTTTCAGTTTTCTTACATTAAAATAAAAGAGAGAATAGTAATTTTATTTTGATTTAATTATATATTTATTTATTTTCTTTTTTGATATTTTGTTGTTTTTTTTTTTATTTCTTAGATTTATTTACAATGTTTGTATTTATTATTATTATTACATTTTTTTTTTTCTTAGATTTATTTACAATGTTTGTATTTATTATTATTATTACTTTTTTTTTTTTTTCTTAACACACTATGAATTAATTCTATGATGACCCCAAGCATACGTTCGAATGCCATCTTCTCTTATTTTTCTCTTATCATCTTTAGAGCTTAAAGTTGTTTTTCTTACTTTATGGGTATACAGGTTATGTATCTTGGATCTAAACAATAGCATACTATCACTAAATGTCTTATTTTCAAATAGACATTCCTTATAGCTATTTATATTTAACTTATCTAGTGCAGATTTTTTTACACCTTTAGATTTTTTAATGCACCCACCCGCCTCAAGAGACAACGAATACATTTTAGCTCTAAGCCCAACAAACTCCAGCATTTTCTTACCACAATTTTCATCCTTCATCATACCTAAAACCTTCTTATTGCACCTCAAGATTCCATATTTTTGAGCTAACTCTATTGGATACTCAGAAGTATCAAAACGCATCTCTACGTCATTCGCGATATCATTATAGAAATCGTTAGTCTCAATAGAATATATGAATGAGTCTGTATCCATATAGTTTAGTGAGACTTTCTCTTGGAACTTTGGCTTCATATAATTGTAATGAAAATCATACATTTGCCATTTTGATAGTTCTAAGACAACAAAACCTAAATACATAGGCTTATCATAAACATTAAGCATACGATTCATTTGAATCGCATACATATCCTCAGAAAATTGCGCAGAACTATGGAAACTGGCCTTTGCAATCAGGGCACGAGCACCCAACCTATTGCGATTTGTGGTTTCCCATGAGGTGACCAGCTTGATGTCTTTACGTTTTTCAACGTTTTCCATCGTCTTTCCATAGACTGCATTATTCAATAATTTGAAAAAGTCTTTTTCAAAATTATTTTTGGCTTGAGTTCTGTAAAAAGTATTTAAGTCTATATACTTTTTAAGCCAAGAAGACTGTTTAAATTCTAAAATTTTATGTATTTTTACTAATTTTAAGCCATTGCTTAGACATTGCTGGAGATTTCTATAATGTATAGGATACTTTGATTTAGACCTCAGGTCAGCAACAAGTTTTTGTACTTTTGCTTCCGGAGTAGGCTTTTGATTCGTAGGACAAAATGGTAGGTCATTATGATAATCATGAATGGAGTCTGGGTATAAAAGATCTACTTCAAGAATGTAACCATTCTCTGAATTTTCACTGATAGATGAAAGATTAAATGAATTGACTTCATCCTCATTCATCCATCTAAAACCCGAATATGGGAGATGTTGAGACATAGCCCAACCATATAAATTATTAGCATCTAAGTACATCAGAAATTCTGAAGGCTTAGTGCTATCGAAGGTCTCCATATACATATGATTAGCTTTGGAATAGCGCTTACAGCACTGAACCAAGCCACCACGAATACCACTTTGAATAAACCTATACATATTTATGTCCGTTAATAGTTCGAGTTCTATTTTCGTGGTCTTTAGCATTGCATCCCATGAGAGACCGGGCGTTGTATAATAATGGGCGGGATCTAATGAGTAAATTTTCTTGCATATGGCTCGAAAATTTTGGAAAACATCAGTGAGTAAAAGCACATCAGTCTTAAGATACAATTCCATGTACTCTTTTAGATTATTACATCCAAAAACGGACCAAACTTGTTGTGCGTGGGCATAATCCTCAGCTGAACATTCTTTGTTAGTCAAACTGTTGAAGAATTTTTCTTTGGGAGGAAGAGCTGATTCATATAATCTGCTCTCTGAGTCGATATACTCATAAGGAAAGACTCCCTTCCTACGTATCAGATTAAATTGATCATCTAATGGGAAAAACAATT
Organism: Drosophila dives; assembly: GCA_035042365.1. Lineage (NCBI taxonomy): Eukaryota > Metazoa > Arthropoda > Insecta > Diptera > Drosophilidae > Drosophila > Drosophila dives. Next base: position 36,217 of record JAWNLJ010000328.1, on the reverse strand, counting down.
TAACGGTTTTAAAACTTTCTATATCTAGATTGCTACTAAGTGCATCTAGACTTGTTGCCATGAAGCGAAATGAATCTAAAAATCTAATTTCTAGAATTTTTTCATGAGATGCAATATTAATATATTTTGAAAGTGATATATACAACTCCTTATTAAGGGGAAGTACTTTTATATCACCTTCAACTTTAGTTAATTCCCTAACGAATAAATGTGAATCATACTTTGAAAAATTATGGAAAAATACGGGAACAAAAGGTGCAATTTGAAACTTTATATTACAGAGAATATGTGCTGCTCCCCTGTACAAGCCAGTTAAATGACAATGATCCCTAACGCGATCATTGCCTAAGCTCTTTTCACAGATATGACAAATATCTGCATTTCTAAAATTTAACTCATTTTCGTTTGATAAAACCATGGGCTTGATAGTTGATAAATAACAGGTATAAATATCTGTTACATCTCTGATAAGAGACTTGACAAATTTTATACCTGCATCTTTTCCCGTCTCTAAAACAAACTTATCTAAGGCTGGGTTGAATGCACACTTTATGTAGTAAGAAAATGCTATAGGAATGTGCTGAGAAGTTGCTATAACATTATCACTAAGTTGTGCATTGAGGGGGGTGAGTATACACTCAAAATCTGCATAGACAACAAACGGTACTTCTAAACTACGACTATAATTTTTAAAGCTAAGACTTGCCTTGTCTTCAGATGGGAGCTTCGAAACCACCTTCCCGCAGTGTTGACGATGTTCGGCATGCATCCTCTCGTTATGTGAAAAGTTTAGGCATGTTTTACAAAAGTATAGTTGAGCCTTGTGTGATGTCAATTGGCGTCTTACAAGCCTAAAAGTATATAGAAAAACAAATTATAAATATATAAATATATTTAAATGTATATTATAAATATTACCTTGACAAACTTTTTATCCACACGAAATGAGCTCGTTCCTCGGCTTCTAAAAGCATGAGACTTATGTGTCTATCCTTTTCAACCTCTGTGATGTATAACGGACCGTTAACTGCACCCGTCTGCTCATCAAACCCAAAAACATTGATGCTAATTTTTGGGTTTTGAGCTTCAAAAATTTTTATTTGCTCTAATGGCAGGGGGAAATCCAAATTTGAAAAGTCAAGTTTGAGAGATTCATCGATTAATATTGATGAATTCTCAATGCTATCAATTTTATAGGCAGAGCACCTTGCCGGTTGATTATTATGTGGTGTTTTAAGGGCTGATATCAATGCCCATTTAAAACAAAATGAATCATGGTTTTTCACGTTAATTATTGCTTTTTTGGCTCTCAAGCCTTTAGGCGTTTCAATATAGCTTGAAACTTTAAATGGAGTATATTTGTTAATATTTATCTCCAGCCTTAAAATGCGTGTCATCGCCCATCCACTGTCCTTTTCCTGGAATTCATCCATTTTGGTGCATATGATTGATGAGTGATCATTTATGAACTTTTCTAGATCACTTGATGATGTTAAGATGCGCATATTTGACTGATGTGACTTTATTGTCATTTCCATCTCGTCATTGATGAACTTTATATACTCTGCAAAGAGCTCTAAGTTCATTTTGCATGTTATGTGTGTCGCTAAGACATCACGTATAAGTGGGAGCACTTCTTTGGCTGCCTCACTAAGAAACTCTGTTGGTTCTAGTAAATCAGTTTGCATATTTTCATATGCAAATGTGGAAATCCTGTTATTGAAGCCGCTTGAAATGACTTTCACCTGGGTATTCACAGGTGTAAACACAAGCATCTTGTGGGAATTTGATCGAAGATGGGCGCTCCATTTTGATGATGCTACTTGAACTTGGCAAGCTGTGCAGACCTTGTAGTTGGAGTGGCTCGAAACTTTTAATGGAGTATATTTGATAATATTTAACTCCAGCCTTAATATGGGTGTAATAGACCATGTATTGTCCTTTTCCTGGAATTCTTCCATTTTTGTGCATATGATTTCTGAGTGGTCATTTATGACCTTTTTCAGATCACTTGTTGTTGTTAAAATACACATATTTGTTTGATATGACTTTATTGTCATTTCCATCTCGTCATTGATGAACTTTATATACTCTGCAAAGAGCTCTAAGTTCATTTTGCATGTTTTGTGTGTCGCTAAGACATCACGTATAAGTGGGAGCACTTCTTTGGCTGCCTCACTAAGAAACTGTGCTGGTTCTATTAAATTAGTTTGCTTATTTTCATAGGCAAATGTTGAAATCCTGTTCTTGGAGTTCGCGGAGTTGATCTTTGTGAAAGCCATGATTTTAATATTGTTTTTTATTTTTCACTTTGAAAACACAAAACGTAGGACTTGACGAATGAAGAGCTCGATAAGTACTAAGGCATAAGAAAAAACAGTCTAATTGAAAAGGTTACAGGCTACTCGCCATGTACACAATCTCCTCCTTCAAAAATATAAGCATGTACGCAAACACATACAAGCACAAATAGCAATATGAAAAGCGAGGCCCATAATACGATCATAAATGAATCACACTTATACCAATTTTCGTCAATAGATGAAAGATTAAATTACTTGAAATGTAAACATTGGATTTTCACATGGACATTTGGACATTCACATGGATTTTTTAATAACTAAAACAAAGTCTTAAGCGGCTGATGCTGCTTACGCTGCTGCTGATGCTGTTGCTGACCTCGCTGCTGGTGCTGTTGTTGTTAATCATAAATATTGAATTGTATACATAAACTAATTGGGGCAATAAAATGGGTTGGGGATTCTTCTTAAAAATACTCGAAAACGAGTGCAATAAAAAGTAATGACTCTTTGTATCAAATGACAGAAGAGCAAGAAAAAAATTGTTGCGCTTGAAGCATTAGAATTTTCGCCGATTGATGAAATTAAATGAATTGAATTGTAAACATTCATATGGATTTTTTGATAACTAAAACAAAGTCTTATGCGGCTGATGCTGCTGACTCCGCTGCTGCTGCTGACGCCGCTGCTGCGGGTCTCAACATGCTGACGCTGCTGACGCCGCTGACGCTGCTGACGCTGCTGACGCTGCTGACGCCGCTGACGCTGCGGGTCTCAACATGCTGACGCCGCTGCTGTGCGGCCGCTGCGCTGCCGCTCTCAGCAATGGGGATTCTATGACAGAACGTGACGTCACTTCCTGTCATAGAATCCCCAGTTCCCTACTACTCATGTGATGTTTTCTTAACCCAATGCAGCCACTTGACAGTCGACTTCATGTAATGTTTTCTTATGTAACTGCAGCCACTTGAAAATCGACTCTATGTGATATTTTGTCATTAGAAAATAGCTCAGCCTTGCAGCGTCGCATGTTCATACTTGAACAATATAAGTTTAGAAAATATCCTTTTGAATAAAACTTTTTGAGTTCTGTTTCCTTAAAGACACAATAAATAACAGAATCAAATTATTTGATCAAATCAAAAATAAACTCAATAATGTTAGCAGAAACATTTCACAAAACTGTACAGAAAAGGTGATAACATAAAAAGATTTGCAGTTGAATTGTTTATATTTTCTAAAATGCTTTTGGCATTGAGGGCAACTTGGAAATTACATATAAACGTGATACGAGATCTCATCTATATGAAAATATATTTTGTATTACTTAGAAGATGTTGCCTTTAAAATTGACTTTATTGATATTGGAAGCCGAAATAAACAGATAATCGAAAAACGGAGGCAGTTATCGATAATATAAAGCTTACTCACATGCGTTGATATATAAAAAAGATATTTCAAATTTCAAATGTCTGGCTCTTATAGCCTCTGAGATTTGCGTGTTCATACATACAGACAAACATACGAATATGGCTATATCGACTACGCTATTGATCATGCTCAAGAACATATATATTTTATGGGGTCGAAAATGCTTCCTTTTGCCAGTAAATCTCCACAAAAAACACGTATAAAAAAATTTGTTTCTTTGACACGACAAAGATTTTATAACTTACAAGCAAGTTTTAAACTAAATATTATTTTGATCAACAATGGCTGACCTGTCTCAGATGTGCATGCGTTTAAAGCTATTGAGATACTGATTATTCCTGTCTGTGGACGGTGGTGTACACTCCGCAATATAAGCGTGGACTGGCAAGAAACCATCGATTAGTCATCTAAAAGTTTTTGGATCCATTGCAGTTTCACTGGACAAGGGTCGTCATAAGAGCAAATTTAAGCCCAAAGGGAAAGAAAACCGCATGATTGGTTACTTAGTGCAGGCTAAAGGCTATCGGCTCTACGATACAGAATCCATGACAGGTGTCGACAAAAGAGATGTTCTCTTTGAGATGTTCTCTATCTGGAGAAGGCAAAAGGCGAAGCAATAACATTTGATATAGCAAATGTAGGGCATTGAGTAGATCAACCTTGTGAAGAGGATGATGATGATGAGGTTGACTCCAGCGACGAAGACATCACATCTCGGTCAGATAATACTGATCAAAGTAATGCGGATGAAACATTTGAATGATCCCCCAGATCCCTGGTACCTGGTAGACCGATATTGCTTAGGACGGGCAGACCTGAACGCCCAAGGAAACAATATAATATACTCAGCGTTATGGTTACATAACGTGAGGTACCCAGCAACATACGAGGAGGCTCTCTGCGACGAATAAGGAGTATGAGGCTTTGATTACGAATTAATCCTGGTAGCTGGCAGATTTACCGAAAGGTCATCGTGTATTTGATTGCAAGTGGGTCTACAGTTTGAAGCAAGATGCTCTTGAACAAATAGAACATTTTAAAGCACGACTGGCGGCAAAAGGATGCGCTCAGCAGTTTGGTGTTAACTACGCTAAGACGTTTTCACCAGTTTTCAGGCTGGAGACCATCACAACAAAAGAAAATTGATTGATCGATAAGCACGAGTTATGCGAATCGAATGAATATTTTTAGAAGCTGACGGATCAGCAACCAATATACAAGATAATTTCTCAATCATCTTAAAACGTTTTGAGTTCTTAATATTTATATTTTTATACTGAAGTTATCATAGTATATTGGATAAATGCAATGTTCGTTAGTCTCCCTGTTAGTCTGTATGAACGGAACTTTTTTCGAACCCCTTAAAACTTGGAACCAGTATATCTGTGCAAACGTCAACCAACGTATAAAAATCGATAAATTTTAGTAGGGATGTTAAGAACCGACTAAAAAATGTATATCCAGTAGTACTGGTAAATCTGGATATCTACCAAAGGAATAAGATTTTTGGTGGTATTTAAAAGCAAATTGTTACGAAAATTAAAAGAAATACCATTACACGTGATTATTAATAATAATAATAATTAAAAAGCGTTGGATCCATGTGACTACCCTGTGGTACCCCAAAAGTGACTAGGATAAGTTTAGAAAATATGCTTTTGAATAAAACTTTTTGAGTTCTGTTTCCTTAAAGAAAATCGTATAAGGTGTAAGGTCTTCGAGGCAAGACACAATAATTAACAGAATCAAATTATTTGATCAAAATGCTAATAAACTCAAGAATGTTAGCAGAATCATTTCACAAAACTATACAGAAAAGGTGATAACATAAAAAGATTTGCAGTTGAATTATTTATATTTTCTAAAATGCTATAGGCATTGATGGAAACTTGGAAATTAAATACAAACGTGATACGAGATCTCATCTATATGAAAATATATCTGATATTACTTAGAAGATTTTGCCTATACAATTGACTTTATTGATATTGGATACCGAATTAAACAGATAATCGAAAAACGGAGGCAGTTATCGATAATATAAAGCTTACTCCTCACATGCGTTGATATATAAAAATGTTATTTCAAATTTCAAGTTTCTGGCTCTTATAGCCTCTGAGATTCGAGTGTTCAATCAGACAGAAGGACATACGGAAATGGCTATATCGACTACGATGTTGATCTTGCCCAAGAATATATATATTTTATGAGGTCGGAGACGCTGTGATATGCCTGTTAATCTCCACAAAACCATGTATAAAAAAATTTGTTTCTTTGACACTCCAAAGATTTTATACCTTAAAGACCATGCAAGTTTCAAAATAAATTTTATTTTGAACAACAATGGTAGACCTGTCTCGGATATGCATGCGTTCAAAGCTATTGAGACACTGATTCTTCCTTCTGACTCACATTGAAATATATATATCGAATTTGAATAGTTAACAAAGCAAGCGTTTTTATTGTATTTGTGTAGACATATGAGATATACACCTAAAATAGGAATCTTTGCAAATATTTTACTAGCTTATATAAATTTCTAAAAATATATTTTTGTCATAATGAATGAAAAAGACAAGAACGAGACTCATAAGGTATGTTGAAATGTTATTATTTTGACATATTTCTTAGTAACATTTCCATTAAAGTCTGATACTAGGCTGGAATTTTTTTGGAACTATATAAGCAAAACATTACGTCTAAAGTTGGAAAAATGGACTAAGCTGATGACGACTAATGAATATAAGGTAAGCGCAGACATAAATGATTCACTTGAACGCACGTATTATGTAACGCAGAATTCAACTTATACCTTAATGATTATAGGGAGCAAAATTAAATATTTCATAGTTTTAAATGTTATTATTTATTAGATAAGATTGTGTTATATTATAACATGTTACGCGGGAACTTGTGCAATTGTTTCACCGATCGTTTTTGTCTATCTGTCCTTCAGAATGACTCTAAAGCTACTGAGTAAAACTAGCTAATATTTCAAAATATATAATATACACCAACATGCTAATCTTCAGTTGTCACTTGGAAGGTAGATCACTATGATCGACCTCCAACAATTATGTCGGTGATCAGCTTTTTGATAACTTTATGAAATGAATAATACAAAGACTCTTCAGAAATGTCTTTAGGCTCAAAGCCTGTGCTTCTCTCTTTAACCACAAATTTGATTTTGCTATTAAAAATGTTTCAAGCCACTGCTAATCTCACAACAAAAGTAAATTGACTTGATTGATAAGCCAATGAATAGCTGTAGAAGCCGGCTGATCAGGGAACCCAAAACCATTAGTCTTTAAAAGCGAGTTGTAAGAGATTTACTAAATAATTTGTATTCCATTTCAGTAGGACTACATATACAAGTAAATTTCTCATTTTAAAGCGTTTTAAATTCTTAATTTGTTTACTTTTACGTACCGTAATATATTGGCTTAGTGCAATGTCCGTCGGGCTGTCTGCCGGTATTAACGCAATTTTTATCGTCACCATTACCCAGACATTATGTAAAAGTCGTTATTTGCAAACTGATAGACACATATCTAGCACCATTTTAATGCAACAATCACCAGACTTCTTTGGGCCCCCTCCCCAGATATTTTGATAATATATAGGTAGGAGGCCTTAAATTTTGGTAGGGATGTTTTTGGGAGCTGCCTTCAAGAACCGAATAAAAATGTTGTACTCAAGCCCATAGTCCCAGATGCGCATATGTTTAAATACGTTCAATTTTGAACCACTCCCGCTCTCACAAACGATAATAGCCTATATTTGTCGTAATTCAAGAGTAAGATCTTACGTTTATGCCTATATTTCTAGCAATTTAACAACTAATGGCCATCTAGTTTGCTAATGGAATGTTTTATATCACTTTTTCAGCAACCCGCACTCAGGTTTAAATAATTAAAAAAATTAAAAAAAAAACATATTTATAAGATTACTGGGTATTTAAATGCTAAATGGTTTGAAATTTGTTGCATGAATTGGAAAAAAGAACAAAAAAAAAACGATTACAATATATATATCATTGTATATATGAAATCATTTGATTAAAAGGGAAGTAAACTCAAGAATGTTAGCGAAAGCATTTCACAATAAAAATCACGAAATGTGAAATTGTAGAAAGTAAAGTGTTTCAGTTTAATTGATTATATTTAGAAATACCCATTTAGATATTTACAATAAATCTGAAGCCAATTTTAGTGAATACTAAGCATCAACAGAGAAAGTAAAGTAAGTAAGAAAGAAAGTTTGGGTAAGTGTTTGCAAAAAGAGAGACAAGAGAGCCTTCTCTATCAGAAAGCATAGGGGAAAAATATTGGTTAGCCCATAGATGACTGAGTTGGGTGGAAATTGAATATTCAATGTGTAAAGAGAATGGAGTTCAAAATAATCTGACTCAAGATCAGAATCAACATCAATCAGTCAACCGCCGTTCGGCATCAATGCCAGTAGGCTCTGTTGAAAATTATGTTATTTTACATTACATGCAACCGTGCATCAATACATATGTGAAGTCTCTTATTAATCAATAATTATTATGTTGACAGTCTTGAACATACTTTGATTTAGTACACAACGCTAGTGGGACTCAGTTATATTTTCGTATTCAGGCATTCCCTGACGCGAGGAAAGGATTTCACTCCCACAGGTTAAGGGCCCAGGGCACGTGGCCTTATAAGATTGTTTACGATTTGTTTGAATCGATTTCCAACGAACTCGGATGTAATAAAAGACAAATCGGCAGTTACGTGTGTGTAAATTTAGAGTGCGTCGCAATAATAGAAACATGAGCGGGTTGTACCAAATTGAGAAACTTGAAGATAAGAATTATGATTCTTGAAGCATTCAGATGTGAAGTGTGTTGGTGCATACGAATATATAGGGATTTACAGGAGTCTAATGTGGGCGAAAATATTAACTGGAGTGCGTTGGATCGTAAGGCGTTGGCAACGATCACGCTAAGTGTTAAGGCATCGCAGTTGGGATACATCAAGAATTGCACAACGTCGCAGGAGGCATGGATTAAGTTGCGCGAAGTCCATCAGCCAATCGGGCCGGTTCGTAAAGCCTCGCTTTACAAAAAGATGCTTATTCTCACATGCCGGAGTTGGAATAGAAATAGTTGACGAACTTAAGGTCATTATTTTGCTTTCCAGCCTTCCAGACATTTATGAGAATTTCGTTGACGCCAGATTAATTGCCAAAAATGATGAAATAGCGACCGGACAAGGGAACAGCAGCTTACTGAACACATTTGATGCTACCAGTTTCAAAAAACTCGGCTGGTGCTGGAACAGTGAAGCGACAAGTCATATGTGTTGTGATAAGCAAATGTTTTTAAAGTTTGAGGCGCATACCGAAACGATCTGTTTGGTGGACTCAGGCACTCCATTGTAATGGCACTGGACAAGGGTCGTCATAAGAGCAAATTTAAGCCCAAAGGGAAAGAAAACCGCATGATTGGTTAATCAGTGCAGGCTAAAGGCTATCGGCTCTACGATACAGAATCCATGACAGGAGTCGACAAAAGAGATGTTCTCTTTGAGATGTTCTCTATCTGGAGAAGGCAAAGGGCGAAGCAATAACATTTGATATAGAAAATGTAGGGCATTGAGTAGATCAACCTTGTGAAGAGGATGATGATGATGAGGTTGACTCCAGCGGCGAGGACATCACATCTCGGTCAGATAATACTGATCAAAGTAATGCGGATGAAACATTTGAAAGTGCTAAAGATGAGGAAAAGCTGGAGGAAGAGCAGACCCCACGAGTTGGACCTGGTAGACCGAAATTGCTTAGGACAGGCAGACCAAAACGCCCAAGGAAGCAATATAATATACTCAGCGTTGTGGTTACATAACGTGAAGTACCCATTCCAGCAACACACGAGGAGGCTCTGTGCGATGCATAAGGAGTATGAGGCTTTGATTACGAATCATTCCTGGTAGCTGGCAGATTTACCGAAAGGTCATCGTGTATTTGGTTGCAAGTGGGTCTACAGTTTGAAGCAAGATGCTTTCGTATAAATAGAACATTTTAAGGCACGACTTGTGGCAAAAGGATGCGCACAGCAGTACGGTGTTAACTACGCTAAGACGTTTTCGCCAGTTTTCAGGCTGGAGAGCATGAGATTTATATTGGCGTTAACGGCAAAGTTGCTGTTGTACCTACGTCGGATGTATGTTTGTACTGCGTATCTGAACAATGATCTAAGAGATACTGTTTACTTGAAGCAACCGCATGGTTATTCTGAAGGAAATCAGGCAAAAGTGTTGCTGCTAAGAAAGGCGATATATGGATTGAAGCAATATGGAAGGGAGTGAAACTACAAGCTCGACAGCGTGTTGCGCGGAATTGGTTTTTTTTTTGGTGAGGGTGTCTTGAAAAGATCAATCAAGGATCTTTTGCGCACATACGGTATGGAAAGTTGCAGACCAACAGCTACGCCATTGGATGCTGCGTACAGCTTGCAACGGCAGCCAATGTCAAAATGGTGGATATGACATCGTACCAAGCTCAAATGGGTGAGCTAATGTGGCTGGCTCTCACAACAAGATCGGATATTTTACACTAGGTTGCAAAGTTGGCACAACCAAACATGAATCCGCATAGCGAACATTTTGCATGTGTAAAGCATGCCCTGCGGTACTTAGCGTCCACAATAGAGCTGAAGATACAGAAAGTGTGGAAGGGCGTTCGATGGCTATGCTGATGCTAATTGTTCTGGCGATCAGGTTGATCTTAAATCTTATACTGGATAGGTATATTTCCTTGCTGGCGGACCGATATCATGAAAATCTGAAAAACAACGTAGCGTAGCACTCAGCAGTACAGCTTTGTGCACGGCGTGGGGTTGGAGATTCTTTATTCTGCCTATTACATACATTTCCAAAAACAACAACAACAACAACAGCAACTAATAAACAAGATAATTTCTCAATCGTTTTAAAACGTTTTGAGTTCTTAATATTTATATTTTTATACTTAAGTTATCATAGTATATTGGATAAATGCAATGTTCGTTAGTCTCTTTGTTAGTCTGTATGAACGGAACTTTTTTCGAACCCCTTAAAACTTGGAACCAGTATATCTGTGCAAACGTCAACCAACGTATAAAAATCGATAAATTTTAGTAGGGATGTTAAGAACCGATTAAAAAATGTATATCCAGTAGTACTGGTAAATCTGGATATCTACCAAAGGAATAAGATTTTTGGTGGTATTTAAAAGCAAATTGTTACGAAAATTAAAAGAAATACCATTACACGTGATTATTAATAATAATAATAATTAAAAAGCGTTGGATCCATGTGACTACCCTGTGGTACCCCAAAAGTGACTAGGATAAGTTTAGAAAATATGCTTTTGAATAAAACTTTTTGAGTTCTGTTTCCTTAAAGAAAAACGTATAAGGTATAAGGTCTTCGAGGCAAGACACAATAATTAACAGAATCAAATTATTTGATCAAAACAGTAATGTTAGCAGAATCATTTCACAAAACTATACAGAAAAGGTGATAACATAAAAAGATTTGCAGTTGAATTATTTATATTTTCTAAAATGCTATAGGCATTGATGGAAACTTGGAAATTAAATACAAACGTGATACGAGATCTCATCTATATGAAAATATATCTTGTATTACTTAGAAGATATGGTTTTTAAAATTGGCTTTATTGATATTGGAAACCAAAAACAACTACTAAGTTGCCCTTTTTAAGGTATTTCAGTATTTTGTTTTAGAAATATTGCCATTAAAGTCAGATACTAGGCTGGAAATTTTTTGGAATTTTATATTATTACGTCTAAAGTTGGAAAATGGACTAATCTGATGACAATTAGTGAATATAAGTTAAGTGCGAACATACATGGTTCCTATGAGTTATACCTTATTGAGTATAGGGGGTAAAATAATAAACATTAAGATCCACAATAACGTACCAAAGTTTTCTGTTAATCTTCTGGTCTGTATGACGTGGTATTTTGAATAATAGTTATGTATAGAGACTAGAAGCCAATGCTTTTTTCTTTAACCATAAATTTGATTTTGCCAGCACAAATGTTTGAGGCCACTCCTAAACATCCTCACAAAAAAAGAAAATTGATATGATCGATAAGCACGAGTTATGCGAATCGAATGAATATTTTTAGAAGCTGACGGATCAGCAACCAATATACAAGATAATTTCTCAATCATCTTAAAACGTTTTAGTTCGTAATATTTATATTTTTATACTGAAGTTATCATAGTATATTGGATAAATGCAATGTTCGTTAGTCTCCCTGTTAGTCTGTATGAACGGAACTTTTTCGAACCCCTTAAAACTTGGAACCAATATATCTGTGCAAACGTCAACCAACGTATAAAAATCGATCAACTTTAGTAGGGATGTTAAGAACCGATTAAAAAATGTATATCCAGTAGTACTGGTAAATCTGGATATCTACCAAAGGAATAAGATTTTTGGTGGTATTTAAAAGCAAATTGTTACGAAAATTAAAAGAAATACCATTACACGTGATTATTAATAATAATAATAATAATTAAAAAGCGTTGGATCCATGTGACTACCCTGTGGTACCCCAAAAGTGACTAGGATAAGTTTAGAAAATATGCTTTTGAATAAAACTTTTTGAGTTCTGTTTCCTTAAAGAAAATCGTATAAGGTGTAAGGTCTTCGAAGCAAGACACAATAATTAACAGAATCAAATTATTTGATCAAAACAGTAATGTTAGCAGAATCATTTCACAAAACTATACAGAAAAGGTGATAACATAAAAAGATTTGCAGTTGAATTATTTATATTTTCTAAAATGCTATAGGCATTGATGGAAACTTGGAAATTAAATACAAACGTGATACGAGATCTCATCTATATGAAAATATATCTTGTATTACTTAGAAGATATGGTTTTTAAAATTGACTTTATTGATATTGGAAACCAAAAACAACTACTAAGTTGCCCTTTTTAAGGTATTTCAGTATTTTTTTTTAGAAATATTGCCATTAAAGTCAGATACTAGGCTGGAAATTTTTTGGAATTTTATATTATTACGTCTAAAGTTGGAAAATGGACTAATCTGATGACAATTAGTGAATATAAGTTAAGTGCGAACATACATGGTTCCTATGAGTTATACCTTATTGAGTATAGGTGGTAAAATAACTAACATTAAGATCCACAATAAGGTACCAAAGTTTTCTGTTAATCTTCTGGTCTGTATGACGTGGTATTTTGAATAATAGTTATGTATAGAGACTAGAAGCCAATGCTTTTTTCTTTAACCATAAATTTGATTTTGCCAGCACAAATGTTTGAGGCCACTCCTAAACATCCTCACAAAAAAAGAAAATTGATATGATCGATAAGCACGAGTTATGCGAATCGAATGAATATTTTTAGAAGCTGACGGATCAGCAACCAATATACAAGATAATTTCTCAATCATCTTAAAACGTTTTGAGTTCTTAATATTTATATTTTTATATTGAAGTTATCATAGTATATTGGATAAATGCAATGTTCGTTAGTCTCCCTGTTAGTCTGTATGAACGGAACTTTTTCGAACCCCTTAAAACTTGGAACCAGTATATCTGTGCAAACGTCAACCAACGTATAAAAATCGATCAACTTTAGTAGGGATGTTAAGAACCGATTAAAAAATGTATATCCAGTAGTACTGGTAAATCTGGATATCTACCAAAGGAATAAGATTTTTGGTGGTATTTAAAAGAAAATTGTTACGAAAATTAAAAGAAATACCATTACACGTGATTATTAATAATAATAATAATTAAAAAGCGTTGGATCCATGTGACTACCCTGTGGTACCCCAAAAGTGACTAGGATAAGTTTAGAAAATATGCTTTTGAATAAAACTTTTTGAGTTCTGTTTCCTTAAAGAAAAACGTATAAGGTATAAGGTCTTCGAGGCAAGACACAATAATTAACAGAATCAAATTATTTGATCAAAACAGTAATGTTAGCAGAATCATTTCACAAAACTATACAGAAAAGGTGATAACATAAAAAGATTTGCAGTTGAATTATTTATATTTTCTAAAATGCTATAGGCATTGATGGAAACTTGGAAATTAAATACAAACGTGATACGAGATCTCATCTATATGAAAATATATCTTGTATTACTTAGAAGATATGGTTTTTAAAATTGGCTTTATTGATATTGGAAACCAAAAACAACTACTAAGTTGCCCTTTTTAAGGTATTTCAGTATTTTGTTTTAGAAATATTGCCATTAAAGTCAGATACTAGGCTGGAAATTTTTTGGAATTTTATATTATTACGTCTAAAGTTGGAAAATGGACTAATCTGATGACAATTAGTGAATATAAGTTAAGTGCGAACATACATGGTTCCTATGAGTTATACCTTATTGAGTATAGGGGGTAAAATAATAAACATTAAGATCCACAATAACGTACCAAAGTTTTCTGTTAATCTTCTGGTCTGTATGACGTGGTATTTTGAATAATAGTTATGTATAGAGACTAGAAGCCAATGCTTTTTTCTTTAACCATAAATTTGATTTTGCCAGCACAAATGTTTGAGGCCACTCCTAAACATCCTCACAAAAAAAGAAAATTGATATGATCGATAAGCACGAGTTATGCGAATCGAATGAATATTTTTAGAAGCTGACGGATCAGCAACCAATATACAAGATAATTTCTCAATCATCTTAAAACGTTTTGAGTTCTTAATATTTATATTTTTATACTGAAGTTATCATAGTATATTGGATAAATGCAATGTTCGTTAGTCTCCCTGTTAGTCTGTATGAACGGAACTTTTTCGAACCCCTTAAAACTTGGAACCAGTATATCTGTGCAAACGTCAACCAACGTATAAAAATCGATCAACTTTAGTAGGGATGTTAAGAACCGATTAAAAAATGTATATCCAGTAGTACTGGTAAATCTGGATATCTACCAAAGGAATAAGATTTTTGGTGGTATTTAAAAGCAAATTGTTACGAAAATTAAAAGAAATACCATTACACGTGATTATTAATAATAATAATAATAATTAAAAAGCGTTGGATCCATGTGACTACCCTGTGGTACCCCAAAAGTGACTAGGATAAGTTTAGAAAATATGCTTTTGAATAAAACTTTTTGAGTTCTGTTTCCTTAAAGAAAATCGTATAAGGTGTAAGGTCTTCGAAGCAAGACACAATAATTAACAGAATCAAATTATTTGATCAAAACAGTAATGTTAGCAGAATCATTTCACAAAACTATACAGAAAAGGTGATAACATAAAAAGATTTGCAGTTGAATTATTTATATTTTCTAAAATGCTATAGGCATTGATGGAAACTTGGAAATTAAATACAAACGTGATACGAGATCTCATCTATATGAAAATATATCTTGTATTACTTAGAAGATATGGTTTTTAAAATTGACTTTATTGATATTGGAAACCAAAAACAACTACTAAGTTGCCCTTTTTAAGGTATTTCAGTATTTTTTTTTAGAAATATTGCCATTAAAGTCAGATACTAGGCTGGAAATTTTTTGGAATTTTATATTATTACGTCTAAAGTTGGAAAATGGACTAATCTGATGACAATTAGTGAATATAAGTTAAGTGCGAACATACATGGTTCCTATGAGTTATACCTTATTGAGTATAGGTGGTAAAATAACTAACATTAAGATCCACAATAAGGTACCAAAGTTTTCTGTTAATCTTCTGGTCTGTATGACGTGGTATTTTGAATAATAGTTATGTATAGAGACTAGAAGCCAATGCTTTTTTCTTTAACCATAAATTTGATTTTGCCAGCACAAATGTTTGAGGCCACTCCTAAACATCCTCACAAAAAAAGAAAATTGATATGATCGATAAGCACGAGTTATGCGAATCGAATGAATATTTTTAGAAGCTGACGGATCAGCAACCAATATACAAGATAATTTCTCAATCATCTTAAAACGTTTTGAGTTCTTAATATTTATATTTTTATACTGAAGTTATCATAGTATATTGGATAAATGCAATGTTCGTTAGTCTCCCTGTTAGTCTGTATGAACGGAACTTTTTCGAACCCCTTAAAACTTGGAACCAGTATATCTGTGCAAACGTCAACCAACGTATAAAAATCGATCAACTTTAGTAGGGATGTTAAGAACCGATTAAAAAATGTATATCCAGTAGTACTGGTAAATCTGGATATCTACCAAAGGAATAAGATTTTTGGTGGTATTTAAAAGCAAATTGTTACGAAAATTAAAAGAAATACCATTACACGTGATTATTAATAATAATAATAATTAAAAAGCGTTGGATCCATGTGACTACCCTGTGGTACCCCAAAAGTGACTAGGATAAGTTTAGAAAATATGCTTTTGAATAAAACGTTTTGAGTTCTGTTTCCTTAAAGAAAATCGTATAAGGTGTAAGGTCTTCGAGGCAAGACACAATAATTAACAGAATCAAATTATTTGATCAAAACAGTAATGTTAGCAGAATCATTTCACAAAACTATACAGAAGAGGTGATAACATAAAAAGATTTGCAGTTGAATTATTTATATTTTCTAAAATGCTATAGGCATTGATGGAAACTTGGAAATTAAGTACAAACGTGATACTAGATCTCATCTATATGAAAATATATCTTGTATTACTTAGAAGATTTGGTTTTTAAAATTGACTTTATTGATATTGGAAACCAAAAACAACTACAAAGTTGCCCTTTCTAAGGTATTTCAGTGTTTTTTTTTAGAAATATTGCCATTAAAGTCAGATACTAGGCTGGAAATTTTTTGGAATTTTATATTATTACGTCTAAAGTTGGAAAATGGACTAATCTGATGACAATTAGTGAATATAAGTTAAGTGCGAACATACATGGTTCCTATGAGTTATACCTTATTGAGTATAGGGGGTAAAATAATAAACATTAAGATCCACAATAACGTACCAAAGTTTTCTGTTAATCTTCTGGTCTGTATGACGTGGTATTTTGAATAATAGTTATGTATAGAGACTAGAAGCCAATGCTTTTTTCTTTAACCATAAATTTGATTTTGCCAGCACAAATGTTTGAGGCCACTCCTAAACATCCTCACAAAAAAAGAAAATTGATATGATCGATAAGCACGAGTTATGCGAATCGAATGAATATTTTTAGAAGCTGACGGATCAGCAACCAATATACAAGATAATTTCTCAATCATCTTAAAACGTTTTGAGTTCTTAATATTTATATTTTTATACTGAAGTTATCATAGTATATTGGATAAATGCAATGTTCGTTAGTCTCCCTGTTAGTCTGTATGAACGGAACTTTTTCGAACCCCTTAAAACTTGGAACCAGTATATCTGTGCAAACGTCAACCAACGTATAAAAATCGATCAACTTTAGTAGGGATGTTAAGAACCGATTAAAAAATGTATATCCAGTAGTACTGGTAAATCTGGATATCTACCAAAGGAATAAGATTTTTGGTGGTATTTAAAAGCAAATTGTTACGAAAATTAAAAGAAATACCATTACACGTGATTATTAATAATAATAATAATTAAAAAGCGTTGGATCCATGTGACTACCCTGTGGTACCCCAAAAGTGACTAGGATAAGTTTAGAAAATATGCTTTTGAATAAAACTTTTTGAGTTCTGTTTCCTTAAAGAAAAACGTATAAGGTATAAGGTCTTCGAGGCAAGACACAATAATTAACAGAATCAAATTATTTGATCAAAACAGTAATGTTAGCAGAATCATTTCACAAAACTATACAGAAAAGGTGATAACATAAAAAGATTTGCAGTTGAATTATTTATATTTTCTAAAATGCTATAGGCATTGATGGAAACTTGGAAATTAAATACAAACGTGATACGAGATCTCATCTATATGAAAATATATCTTGTATTACTTAGAAGATTTGGTTTTTAAAATTGACGTTATTGATATTGGAAACCAAAAACAACTACTAAGTTGCCCTTTTTAAGGTATTTCAGTATTTTTTTTTAGAAATATTGCCATTAAAGTCAGATACTAGGCTGGAAATTTTTTGGAATTTTATATTATTACGTCTAAAGTTGGAAAATGGACTAATCTGATGACAATTAGTGAATATAAGTTAAGTGCGAACATACATGGTTCCTATGAGTTATACCTTATTGAGTATAGGGGGTAAAATAATAAACATTAAGATCCACAATAACGTACCAAAGTTTTCTGTTAATCTTCTGGTCTCTATGACGTGGTATTTTGAATAATAGTTATGTATAGAGACTAGAAGCCAATGCTTTTTTCTTTAACCATAAATTTGATTTTGCCAGCACAAATGTTTGAGGCCACTCCTAAACATCCTCACAAAAAAAGAAAATTGATATGATCGATAAGCACGAGTTATGCGAATCGAATGAATATTTTTAGAAGCTGACGGATCAGCAACCAATATACAAGATAATTTCTCAATCATCTTAAAACGTTTTGAGTTCTTAATATTTATATTTTTATACTGAAGTTATCATAGTATATTGGATAAATGCAATGTTCGTTAGTCTCCCTGTTAGTCTGTATGAACGGAACTTTTTTCGAACCCCTTAAAACTTGGAATCAGTATATCTGTGCAAACGTCAACCAATGTATAAAAATTGATAAATTTTAGTAGGGATGTTAAGAACCGATTAAAAAATGTATATCCAGTAGTACTGGTAAATCTGGATATCTACCAAAGGAATAAGATTTTTGGTGGTATTTAAAAGAAAATTGTTACGAAAATTAAAAGAAATACCATTACACGTGATTATTAATAATAATAATAATTAAAAAGCGTTGGATCCATGTGACTACCCTGTGGTACCCCAAAAGTGACTAGGATAAGTTTAGAAAATATGCTTTTGAATAAAACTTTTTGAGTTCTGTTTCCTTAAAGAAAATCGTATAAGGTGTAAGGTCTTCGAGGCAAGACACAATAATTAACAGAATCTAATTATTTGCTCAGAACAGTAATGTTAGCAGAATCATTTCACAAAACTATACAGAAAAGGTGATAACATAAAAAGATTTGCAGTTGAATTATTTATATTTTCTAAAATGCTATAGGCATTGATGGAAACTTGGAAATTAAATACAAACGTGATACGAGATCTCATCTATATGAAAATATATCTTGTATTACTTAGAAGATTTGGTTTTTAAAATTGACTTTATTGATATTGGAAACCAAAAACAACTACTAAGTTGCCCTTTTTAAGGTATTTCAGTATTTTTTTTTTAGAAATATTGCCATTAAAGTCAGATACTAGGCTGGAAATTTTTTGGAATTTTATATTATTACGTCTAAAGTTGGAAAATGGACTAATCTGATGACAATTAGTGAATATAAGTTAAGTGCGAACATACATGGTTCCTATAAGTTATACCTTATTGAGTATAGGGGTAAATTAATTAGCATTAAGTGCGAACATACATGGTTCCTTTGAGTTATACCTTATTGAGTATAGGGGGTAAAATAATTAACATTAAGATCCACAATAACGTACCAAAGTTTTCTGTTAATCTTCTGGTCTGTATGACGTGGTATTTTGAATAACAGTTATGTATAGAGACTAGAAGTCAATGCTTTTTTCTTTAACCATAAATTTGATTTTGCCAGCACAAATGTTTGAGGCCACTCCTAAACATCCTCACAAAAAAAGAAAATTGATATGATCGATAAGCACGAGTTATGCGAATCGAATGAATATTTTTAGAAGCTGACGGATCAGCAACCAATATACAAGATAATTTCTCAATCATCTTAAAACGTTTTGAGTTCTTAATATTTATATTTTTATACTGAAGTTATCATAGTATATTGGATAAATGCAATGTTCGTTAGTCTCCCTGTTAGTCTGTATGAACGGAACTTTTTTCGAACCCCTTAAAACTTGGAACCAGTATATCTGTGCAAACGTCAACCAACGTATAAAAATCGATAAATTTTAGTAGGGATGTTAAGAACCGATTAAAAAATGTATATCCAGTAGTACTGGTAAATCTGGATATCTACCAAAGGAATAAGATTTTTGGTGGTATTTAAAAGCAAATTGTTACGAAAATTAAAAGAAATACCATTACACGTGATTATTAATAATAATAATAATTAAAAAGCGTTGGATCCATGTGACTACCCTGTGGTACCCCAAAAGTGACTAGGATAAGTTTAGAAAATATGCTTTTGAATAAAACGTTTTGAGTTCTGTTTCCTTAAAGAAAATCGTATAAGGTGTAAGGTCTTCGAGGCAAGACACAATAATTAACAGAATCAAATTATTTGATCAAAACAGTAATGTTAGCAGAATCATTTCACAAAACTATACAGAAGAGGTGATAACATAAAAAGATTTGCAGTTGAATTATTTATATTTTCTAAAATGCTATAGGCATTGATGGAAACTTGGAAATTAAGTACAAACGTGATACTAGATCTCATCTATATGAAAATATATCTTGTATTACTTAGAAGATATGGTTTTTAAAATTGACTTTATTGATATTGGAAACCAAAAACAACTACTAAGTTGCCCTTTTTAAGGTATTTCAGTATTTTTTTTTAGAAATATTGCCATTAAAGTCAGATACTAGGCTGGAAATTTTTTGGAATTTTATATTATTACGTCTAAAGTTGGAAAATGGACTAATCTGATGACAATTAGTGAATATAAGTTAAGTGCGAACATACATGGTTCCTATGAGTTATACCTTATTGAGTATAGGGGGTAAAATAATAAACATTAAGATCCACAATAACGTACCAAAGTTTTCTGTTAATCTTCTGGTCTCTATGACGTGGTATTTTGAATAATAGTTATGTATAGAGACTAGAAGCCAATGCTTTTTTCTTTAACCATAAATTTGATTTTGCCAGCACAAATGTTTGAGGCCACTCCTAAACATCCTCACAAAAAAAGAAAATTGATATGATCGATAAGCACGAGTTATGCGAATCGAATGAATATTTTTAGAAGCTGACGGATCAGCAACCAATATACAAGATAATTTCTCAATCATCTTAAAACGTTTTGAGTTCTTAATATTTATATTTTTATACTGAAGTTATCATAGTATATTGGATAAATGCAATGTTCGTTAGTCTCCCTGTTAGTCTGTATGAACGGAACTTTTTCGAACCCCTTAAAACTTGGAACCAGTATATCTGTGCAAACGTCAACCAACGTATAAAAATCGATCAACTTTAGTAGGGATGTTAAGAACCGATTAAAAAATGTATATCCAGTAGTACTGGTAAATCTGGATATCTACCAAAGGAATAAGATTTTTGGTGGTATTTAAAAGCAAATTGTTACGAAAATTAAAAGAAATACCATTACACGTGATTATTAATAATAATAATAATTAAAAAGCGTTGGATCCATGTGACTACCCTGTGGTACCCCAAAAGTGACTAGGATAAGTTTAGAAAATATGCTTTTGAATAAAACGTTTTGAGTTCTGTTTCCTTAAAGAAAATCGTATAAGGTGTAAGGTCTTCGAGGCAAGACACAATAATTAACAGAATCTAATTATTTGCTCAGAACAGTAATGTTAGCAGAATCATTTCACAAAACTATACAGAAAAGGTGATAACATAAAAAGATTTGCAGTTGAATTATTTATATTTTCTAAAATGCTATAGGCATTGATGGAAACTTGGAAATTAAATACAAACGTGATACGAGATCTCATCTATATGAAAATATATCTGATATTACTTAGAAGATTTTGCCTATACAATTGACTTTATTGATATTGGATACCGAATTAAACAGATAATCGAGAAACGGAGGCAGTTATCGATAATATAAAGCTTACTCCTCACATGCGTTGATATATAAAAACGTTATTTCAAATTTCAAGTCTCTGGCTCTTATAGCCTCTGAGATTCGAGTGTTCAATCAGACAGAAGGACATACGGAAATGGCTATATCGACTACGCTGTTGATCTTGCCCAAGAATATATATATTTTATGGGGTCGGAGACGCTTTGATATGCCTGTTAATCTCCACAAAACCATGTATAAAAAATTTGTTTCTTTGACACTTCAAAGATTTTATACCTTACAGACCATGCAAGTTTCGAAATAAATTTTATTTTGAACAACAATGGCAGACCTGTCTCGGAAATGCATTCGTTCAAAGCTATTGAGACACTGATTCTTCCTTCTGACTCACATACAAATATATATATCTAATTTGAATAGTTAACAAAGCAAGCGTTTTTATTGTATTTGTGTAGACATATGAGACATACACCTTAAATTGGAATCTTTGCAAATATTTTACTAGCTCATATAAATTTCTAAAAATATTTTTTTGTCATAATGAATGAAAAAGACAAGAACGAGACTCATAAGGTATGTTGGAATGTTATTATTTTGACATATTTTTTAGTAACATTTCCATTAAAGTCTGATACTAGGCTGGAATTTTTTTGGAACTATATAAGCAAAACATTACGTCTAAAGTTGGAAAAATGGACTAAGCTGATGACAACTAATGAATATAACGTAAGCGCAGACATAAATGATTCACTTGAACGCACTTATTATGTAACGCACAATTCAACTTATACCTTAATAATTATAGGGAGCAAAATTAAATATTTAATAGTTTTAAATGTTATTATTTATTAGATAAGATTGTGTTATATTATAACATGTTACGCGGGAACTTGTGCAATTGTTTCACCGATCGTTTTTGTCTATCTGTCCTTCAGAATGACTCTAAAGCTACTGAGTAAAACTAGCTAATATTTCAAAATATATAATATACACCAACATGCTAATCTTCAGTTGTCACTTGGAAGGTAGATCACTATGAACGACCTCCAACAATTATGTCGGTGATCAGCTTTTTGATAACTTTATGAAATTAATAATACAAAGACTCTTCAGAAATGTCTTTAGGCTCAAAGCCTGTGCTTCTCTCTTTAACCACAAATTTGATTTTGCTATTAAAAATTTTTCAAGCCACTGCTAATCTCACAACAAAAGTAAATTGACTTGATTGATAAGCCAATGAATAGCTGTAGAAGCCGGATGATCAGGGAACCCAAAACCATTAGTCTTCAAAAGCGAGTTGTATGAGATTTACTAAATAATTTGTATTCCATTTCAGTAGGACTACATATTCAAGTAAATTTCTCATTTTAAAGCGTTTTAAATTCTTAATTTGTTTACTTTTACGTACCGTAATATATTAGCTTAGTGCAATGTCCGTCGGGCTGTCTGTCACCATTACCCAGACATTATGTAAAAGTCGTTATTTGCAAACTGATAGACACATATCTCGCACCATTTTAATGCAACAATCACCAGACTTCTTTGGGCCCCCTCCCCTGATATTTTGATAATATATAAGTAGGAGGCCTTCAAGAACGGAATAAAAATGTTGTATTCAAGCCCATAGTCCCAGATGCGCATATGTTTAAGTACGTTCAATTTTGAACCACTCCCGCTTCCACAAACGATATTTCTAGCAATTTAACAACTAATGACCATCTAGTTTCCTAATGGAATGTTCTATATCACTTTTTCAGCAACCCGCACGCAGGTTTAAATAAATAAAAAAATTAAAACATAAAAAATATTTATAAGATTACTGGGGTATTTAAATGCTAAATGGTTTGAAATTTGTTGCATGATTTGGGAAAACAACAAAAAAACGCTGACAATATATATATCATTGTATATATGAAATCATTTGATTAAAAGGGAAGTAAACTTAAGAATGTTAGCGAAAGCATTTCACAATAAAAATCACGAAATGTGAAATTGTAGAAAGTAAAGTGTTTCAGTTTAATTGTTTATATTTAGAAATACCCATTTAGATATTTACAATAAATCTGAAGCCAATTTTAGTGAATACTAAGCATCAACAGAGAAAGTAAAGTAAGTAAGAAAGAAAGTTTGGGTAAGTGTTTGCAAAAAGAGAGACAAGAGAGCCTAATTGACACCAATACGTTTGGTGTAGCGGACCATATAATTTCTGAAAGATGAAAGTCACCACAATAAAATAGTCTCTATCAGAAAGCATCGGGGAAAAATATTGGTTAGCCCATAGATGACTGAGTTGGGTGGAAATTGAATATTCAATGTCTAAAGAGAATGGAGGTCAAAATAATTTGATTCAAAATCAGAATCAACATCAATCAGTCAACCACCGTTCGGCATCAATGCCAGTAGGCTCTGTTGAAAATTATGTTATTTTACATTCAATGCAACCGTGGATTAATACATATGTTAAGTCTCTTATTATTCAATAATTACTGTTAATTGACAGTCTTGAACATACTTTGATTTAGTACACTACGCTGGTGGCACTCAGTTATATTTTCGTATTCAGGCTTTCCCTGACGCGGGGAAAGGATTTCGCTCCCACAGGTTAAGGGCCCAGGGCACGTGGCCTGATAAGATTGTTTACGATTTGTTTGACTCGATTTCCAGCGTTACGAACTCGGATGTAATAAAAGACAAATCGGCAGTTACGTGTGTGTAAATTTAAAGTGCGTCGTAATAATAGAAACAAGAGCGGGTTGTACAAAATTGAGAAGCTTGAAGAAAAGAATTATGATTCTTGGAGCATTCAGATGCGAAGAGTGTTTGTGCATACGAATATATAGGGATTTACAGTTGTCTGATGTGGGCGAAAATATTAACTGGAGTGCGTTGGATCGTACGGCGTTGGCAACGATCACGCCAAATGTTAAGACATCGCAGGTGGGATACATCAAGAATTGCACAACGTCGCAGGAGGCATGGATTAAGTTGCGCGAAGTCCATCAGCCAAGCGGACCGGTTCGTAAAGTCTCGCTTTACAAAAAGATGCTTATTCTCACATGGCGCAAGGGATCAGCTTGCCGGAGTTGGAATAGAAATAGTTGAAGAACTCAAGGTCATTATTTTGCTTTACAGCCTTCCAGACATTTATGAGAATTTCGTTGACGCCAGGTTAATTGCCAAAAATTATGAAATAGCGACCGTACAAGGGAACAGCAGCTTACTGAACGCATTTGATGCTATCAGTTTCAAGAAACTCGGCTGGTGCTTGCACAGTGAAGCGACAAGTCATATGTGTTGTGATAAGCAAATGTTTTTAAAGTTTGAGGCGCATACCGAAACGATCTGTTTGGCGGACTCAGGCACTCCATTGTAGTGGCACTGGACAAGGGTCGTCATAAGAGCAAATTTAAGCCCAAAGGGAAAGAAAACCGCATGATTGGTTACTCAGTGCAGGCTAAAGGCTATCGGCTCTACGATACAGAATCCATGACAGGTGTCGACAAAAGAGATGTTCTCTTTGAGATGTTCTCCATCTGGAGAAGGCAAAGGGCGAAGCAATAACATTTTATATAGCAAAGCAAGATGCTTTCAAATAAATAGATTATTTTAAGGCATTACTGGTGCCAAAAGGATGCGCACAGCAGGACGGTGTTAACTACGCTAAGACGTTTTCGCCAGTTTTCAGGCTGGAGAGCATGAGATTTATATTGGCGTTAACGGCAAAGTTGCTGTTGTACCTACGTCGGATGTATGTTTGTACTGCGTATCTGAACAATGATCTAAGAGATACTGTTTACTTGAAGCAACCGCATGAATGTTCTGAAGGAAATCAGGCGGAAGAAAATCTGCTAAGAAAGTCGATTAATGGATTGAAACAATATGGAAGGGAGTGAAACTACAAGCTGGACAGCGTGTTGCGCGGAATTGGTTTCATTGCATGCGAGCCCTTATAAGCGAAGCGGTTTTATTACGATCACTATGGGTGCCGAGTACGTGTCTTTTCACGTGTTTACATATCTTCTTGATAAGAATCCTCCTTGGTTATCTTAACATTGTAAGATTGAACATCCTGGCCCCTGTTAAAAGGCTTGCCTTTTAAGGATGGTTATACATGTATATATTTAATATTTTTTTTTTTTATATAATTAAATGATCTAATTTAATAATTGAAATAATTAATTATTAAGATTATATACCCAGGCCCCTGTTGAAAGGATGGCCTTTCAAAAAAAATTTTGTTCTACTTAAGGAATACAATCTTTTGTTTTCATTGTTATATATAATAATTTGAATTAAATTGGAAGATTTTACCTCCTGGTCCTTTTTGGCCATTGTATTACAAGTTGTAGCCCAAGTTTTAAAATAATTTTTTTTTTTTTTAAGATTCTATTTAGATTTGAATACGAACATATTGATATTTTTCTATTGTCTAATGTGTGGTAAAGCTATTGTAGCAGGCATAAATTGGGCAGGTAGCTGACAGACTCGTTTGAACAAAATGAAGACAACCGCGGCGATTCCAAAGAGTAGTAGTCCGGTCGTCATGCTGATGCTGTAGTGGGCTACGTTATGCGGGTCCAGGTCGACAGGGAAGCCTAAGATGTGATTTTGTCGTGGAATATCAGGTATATTGAAGGATTTTAGTTTGCCTTCTACCTTAATTTGATTATCCGCAAGCAATTGGATAGATAAGTTGACTTGAGGTACCCAAAACTTTACATCAGTTGTCACGTCATCATATGCCCACAGATTGACTTCCTCGGAGTGTAAGTAGCATTCAGGGTCAAGCTGAAGAATACCTTGTCCCGATAATTCTATAGTATTTAGTTTGTTTTTGCAAAAAACATCTGCAGAAATCTCCGACGGTATTGAATAGAGCCATGAGTTTGGCTTGATGAGTTGAGCCCAGAAGTTTTGCGGTTGCCTAATGTCGATAAAGCATGTTGTTGGTAATGTTGTCTTTTTAAGTAGCAACAATACCTCACAGCTGGTTGAGGCTCTAACGTTGTATAACGGATGGTGTTGCGGGCAGAGAATTAAGTCTTCCATCTTATTGCACTGATCCCATTTTTCGTCGGTTATTCCGTAGTAGTGTAGTGTAGTGTTCGATCGTCATCCATTAGAATATGCATATATTCCGACTTAATGCTCACAAAACGATTGGTGTGCATAATCGGCAGTGGGTAGATCTTATAAGCTCTTAGTTTTTTGTTATTTATCAAGGGAATTTGTATATTAAACAAAATTGCGGAGCTCATTGTTCGAGACGTTATTGTCGCCATTTTCTGAATTTCAATTGGGTCCATGATTGGTAGTTGGACTCCTTCCGGCATATGTAGAGCAATTTGCTGAATCTTTTGCTGGAACTCGGCGATTGGCATCAGAGTTTCCAAAAAATTACCGTTCGTGTTGAAGATAACGGAGATGATATTATGCTGAAGATGCTCAAAGGCGTCCATCCCCATGGATAGTGCTTCGATGGCGGCGAGAAACTCTTCAAAACTTATTTGTTGTGTAAACTAACATACATTGTTTGGTTGATGGTTTGAAAATTCTTCCATATCACGTCGTTTTGCTTTTTTATCATGTTGGCTGTGGCATCTTGGATTGAAGATTGATTTCGTACCAGGTCGAGTAAATAATCTTCGTTGCTCCTGCTTTGCTTAATCTTTCTTAGAAGGCTATTGGCATGTTCTTCGTCCATTAACCCAAATAATGAATTATGCACCCTACCTATAAAGGGCAAAAGCGCTCTAGGCTTGCGTGGTTTCTTTCTTATCTGGTTTTGGACTATTATATTGTCATTATGACGAATTCTTTCTAGCTTACTTGCTAGTAGCGTCAACATAGATTTAGTACTTATATCATTAGGTTTATTTTTGATGTCGAGCACTATTGACCACGATGCTTCGACGCGGTATTTAAAAGCCCAATAGTCATCCAGATCTACGTGAACTATTATATTAAATGATGATCTTGTCAGTCCTACAATACCTTCATTTTCGAAGAATATTCCTGCGTTATTTTTGATTGGTTCTACTTTCTGAGACATTACATTATTAAAAATACTTAGATAAGTTAATATATATATAAACATATTTTTGTTCTTAAAATTGTTTCTTGGTTGTGGCTCATATGTTATACTGTGTTGCTTTTGTGTAGTACTTCGTATACATTTTTCATTTTTATTTTCAAGTTGCGCTGCATTGCCACATACACTATTTGTTATTTAAATTTCCTCCTCGATAGGAAAAGGATAAACATTGTGTGTCGATCTTAGCGACATTCCATTGCTGGTCCTTACCTCTATCATTCTGCAAAGCCCATCTTTTCCTATAACGGGCTTTGTCACCCTGCCTCTTTTCCACGTGGCTAAGGCAAAATTTTCTTCTTTTATTAGCACTAACGTACCAGGCTTTAGGTTTTCTTTTTTTGTATCGTTTTTGTAATTCGGACAAGTACTCCAGAGACCAACGTTTCCAAAATTCCTCGCAATTGGACTGTACCGCTTTCCAATGATCACGCAGTCCCTTGTAAGATCTATTATTTTTTGAATCTAAAAGCGTCTTCCAAGCTTCTCCAAATATAAAATGTGCTGGAGTAAGTACTTGAAAATCGTTCGAATTATCGGACAATGGAGCTAATGGTCTTGAGTTTAAAATTGCTTCTATTTGTGTCATCAGTGTAGCTAATTCTTCATATGTCATTATTCCTTCCGTTACTCTATCAAAATGCTTCTTCACCGATTTGACGCAGGCTTCCCAAAGACCTCCAATGTGAGGTGCTCTTGCAGGAATATTTACCCACTCAATCTGCTGTTCTGCACAGAATTCATTTAACATATCATTAAGTGATAAGTTGGTGGATGTCTTACAAGAAGCATCAAACACCACTCTCACCTTTGTTGTTGTACTCTCAGGCCTAACAACGCAATGGTGCGGTAAATAATATTTGTTTTTATGCCGTTCAGGATTGGAAACTTTTTTCATATGCCCTAGTTGTAAATATTCCTTCATAAATTCAGAATATTGACTTTTAAGTTTTGCATTTTTATTCAGTTTTTGCTCTAATGCCATATACCTTTGCTTAGCTTGCATTTCAGACCCACTTAATTTAGATGGGGTATCGTTAAATGGTAATGGAACGACATATTTTCCATCTCCATTCTTAGATAATTTACTTTTGAAAATCTCTTCGCATGCTCGCTCCTCTTTTGTATGTATGTAAAGTGTTCCAGTTTAATTGTTTATATTTAGAAATACCCATTTAGATATTTACAATAAATCTGAAGCCAATTTTAGTGAATACTAAGCATCAACAGAGAAAGTAAAGTAAGTAAGAAAGAAAGTTTGGGTAAGTGTTTGCAAAAAGAGAGACAAGAGAGCCTAATTGACACCAATACGTTTGGTGTAGCGGACCATATAATTTCTGAAAGATGAAAGTCACCACAATAAAATAGTCTCTATCAGAAAGCATCGGGGAAAAATATTGGTTAGCCCATAGATGACTGAATTGGGTGGAAATTGAATATTCAATGTCTAAAGAGAATGGAGGTCAAAATAATTTGATTCAAAATCAGAATCAACATCAATCAGTCAACCACCGTTCGGCATCAATGCCAGTAGGCTCTGTTGAAAATTATGTTATTTTACATTCAATGCAACCGTGGATTAATACATATGTTAAGTCTCTTATTATTCAATAATTATTGTTAATTGACAGTCTTGAACATACTTTGATTTAGTACACTACGCTGGTGGCACTCAGTTATATTTTCGTATTCAGGCTTTCACTGACGCGGGGAAAGGATTTCGCTCCCACAGGTTAAGGGCCCAGGGCACGTGGCCTGATAAGATTGTTTACGATTTGTTTGACTCGATTTCCAGCGTTACGAACTCGGACGTAATAAAAGACAAATCGGCAGTTACGTGTGTGTAAATTTAAAGTGCGTCGTAATAATAGAAACAAGAGCGGGTTGTACAAAATTGAGAAGCTTGAAGAAAAGAATTATGATTCTTGGAGCATTCAGATGCGAAGAGTGTTTGTGCATACGAATATATAGGGATTTACAGTTGTCTGATGTGGGCGAAAATATTAACTGGAGTGCGTTGGATCGTACGGCGTTGGCAACGATCACGCCAAATGTTAAGACATCGCAGGTGGGATACATCAAGAATTGCACAACGTCGCAGGAGGCATGGATTAAGTTGCGCGAAGTCCATCAGCCAAGCGGACCGGTTCGTAAAGTCTCGCTTTACAAAAAGATGCTTATTCTCACATGGCGCAAGGGATCAGCTTGCCGGAGTTGGAATAGAAATAGTTGAAGAACTCAAGGTCATTATTTTGCTTTCCAGCCTTCCAGAAATTTATGAGAATTTCGTTGACGCCAGGTTAATTGCCAAAAATTATGAAATAGCGACCGTACAAGGGAACAGCAGCTTACTGAACGCATTTGATGCTATCAGTTTCAAGAAACTCGGCTGGTGCTTGAACAGTGAAGCGACAAGTCATATGTGTTGTGATAAGCAAATGTTTTTAAAGTTTGAGGCGCATACCGAAACGATCTGTTTGGCGGACTCAAAAACTCCATTGTAGTGGCACTGGACAAGGGTCGTCATAAGAGCAAATTTAAGCCCAAAGGGAAAGAAAACCGCATGATTGGTTACTCAGTGCAGGCTAAAGGCTATCGGCTCTACGATACAGAATCCATGACAGGTGTCGACAAAAGAGATGTTCTCTTTGAGATGTTCTCCATCTGGAGAAGGCAAAGGGCGAAGCAATAACATTTTATATAGCAAAGCAAGATGCTTTCAAATAAATAGATTATTTTAAGGCATTACTGGTGCCAAAAGGATGCGCACAGCAGTACGGTGTTAACTACGCTAAGACGTTTTCGCCAGTTTTCAGGCTGGAGAGCATGAGATTTATATTGGCGTTAACGGCAAAGTTGCTGTTGTACCTACGTCGGATGTATGTTTGTACTGCGTATCTGAACAATGATCTAAGAGAGACTGTTTACTAGAAGCAACCGCATGAATATTCTGAAGGAAATCAGGCGGAAGAAAATCTGCTAAGAAAGTCGATTAATGGATTGAAACAATATGGAAGGGAGTGAAACTACAAGCTGGACAGCTTGTAGTTGCGCTCCCTTCCATATGGTTTCAATCCATTAATCGACTTTCTTAGCAGATTTTCTTCCGCCTGATTTCCTTCAGAATATTCATGCGGTTGCTTCTAGTAAACAGTCTCTCTTAGATCATTGTTCAGATACGCAGTACAAACATACATCCGACGTAGGTACAACAGCAACTTTGCCGTTAACGCCAATATAAATCTCATGCTCTCCAGCCTGAAAACTGGCGAAAACGTCTTAGCGTAGTTAACACCGTACTGCTGTGCGCATCCTTTTGGCACCAGTAATGCCTTAAAATAATCTATTTATTTGAAAGCATCTTGCTTTGCTATATAAAATGTTATTGCTTCGCCCTTTGCCTTCTCCAGATGGAGAACATCTCAAAGAGAACATCTCTTTTGTCGACACCTGTCATGGATTCTGTATCGTAGAGCCGATAGCCTTTAGCCTGCACTGAGTAACCAATCATGCGGTTTTCTTTCCCTTTGGGCTTAAATTTGCTCTTATGACGACCCTTGTCCAGTGCCACTACAATGGAGTTTTTGAGTCCGCCAAACAGATCGTTTCGGTATGCGCCTCAAACTTTAAAAACATTTGCTTATCACAACACATATGACTTGTCGCTTCACTGTTCAAGCACCAGCCGAGTTTCTTGAAACTGATAGCATCAAATGCGTTCAGTAAGCTGCTGTTCCCTTGTACGGTCGCTATTTCATAATTTTTGGCAATTAACCTGGCGTCAACGAAATTCTCATAAATTTCTGGAAGGCTGGAAAGCAAAATAATGACCTTGAGTTCTTCAACTATTTCTATTCCAACTCCGGCAAGCTGATCCCTTGCGCCATGTGAGAATAAGCATCTTTTTGTAAAGCGAGACTTTACGAACCGGTCCGCTTGGCTGATGGACTTCGCGCAACTTAATCCATGCCTCCTGCGACGTTGTGCAATTCTTGATGTATCCCACCTGCGATGTCTTAACATTTGGCGTGATCGTTGCCAACGCCGTACGATCCAACGCACTCCAGTTAATATTTTCGCCCACATCAGACAACTGTAAATCCCTATATATTCGTATGCACAAACACTCTTCGCATCTGAATGCTCCAAGAATCATAATTCTTTTCTTCAAGCTTCTCAATTTTGTACAACCCGCTCTTGTTTCTATTATTACGACGCACTTTAAATTTACACACACGTAACTGCCGATTTGTCTTTTATTACGTCCGAGTTCGTAACGCTGGAAATCGAGTCAAACAAATCGTAAACAATCTTATCAGGCCACGTGCCCTGGGCCCTTAACCTGTGGGAGCGAAATCCTTTCCCCGCGTCAGTGAAAGCCTGAATACGAAAATATAACTGAGTGCCACCAGCGTAGTGTACTAAATCAAAGTATGTTCAAGACTGTCAATTAACAATAATTATTGAATAATAAGAGACTTAACATATGTATTAATCCACGGTTGCATTGAATGTAAAATAACATAATTTTCAACAGAGCCTACTGGCATTGATGCCGAACGGTGGTTGACTGATTGATGTTGATTCTGATTTTGAATCAAATTATTTTGACCTCCATTCTCTTTAGACATTGAATATTCAATTTCCACCCAATTCAGTCATCTATGGGCTAACCAATATTTTTCCCCGATGCTTTCTGATAGAGACTATTTTATTGTGGTGACTTTCATCTTTCAGAAATTATATGGTCCGCTACACCAAACGTATTGGTGTCAATTAGGCTCTCTTGTCTCTCTTTTTGCAAACACTTACCCAAACTTTCTTTCTTACTTACTTTACTTTCTCTGTTGATGCTTAGTATTCACTAAAATTGGCTTCAGATTTATTGTAAATATCTAAATGGGTATTTCTAAATATAAACAATTAAACTGGAACACTTTACATACATACAAAAGAGGAGCGAGCATGCGAAGAGATTTTCAAAAGTAAATTATCTAAGAATGGAGATGGAAAATATGTCGTTCCATTACCATTTAACGATACCCCATCTAAATTGAGTGGGTCTGAAATGCAAGCTAAGCAAAGGTATATGGCATTAGAGCAAAAACTGAATAAAAATGCAACTCTTAAAAGTCAATATTCTGAATTTATGAAGGAATATTTACAACTAGGGCATATGAAAAAAGTTTCCAATCCTGAACGGCTTAAAAACAAATATTATTTACCGCACCATTGCGTTGTTAGGCCTGAGAGTACAACAACAAAGGTGAGAGTGGTGTTTGATGCTTCTTGTAAGACATCCACCAACTTATCACTTAATGATATGTTAAATGAATTCTGTGCAGAACAGCAGATTGAGTGGGTAAATATTCCTGCAAGAGCACCTCACATTGGAGGTCTTTGGGAAGCCTGCGTCAAATCGGTGAAGAAGCATTTTGATAGAGTAACGGAAGGAATAATGACATATGAAGAATTAGCTACACTGATGACACAAATAGAAGCAATTTTAAACTCAAGACCATTAACTCCATTGTCCGATAATCCGAACGATTTTCAAGTACTTACTCCAGCACATTTTCTACTTGGAGAAGCTTGGACGACGCTTTTAGATTCAAAAAATAATAGATCTTACAAGGGACTGCGTGATCATTGGAAAGCGGTACAGTCCAATTGCGAGGAATTTTGGAAACGTTGGTCTCTGGAGTACTTGTCCGAATTACAAAAACGATACAAATGGAGTAATATAAAAGAAAACCTAAAGCCTGGTACGTTAGTGCTAATAAAAGAAGAAAATCTTGCCCAAGCCACGTGGAAAAGGGGCAGGGTGACAAAGCCCATTATAGGAAAAGATGGGCTTTGCAGAATGATAGAGGTAAGGACCAGCAATGGAGTGTCGCTAAGATCGACACACAATGTTTGTCCTTTTCCTATCGAGGAGGAAATTCAAATAACAAATAGTGTATGTGCCAATGCAGCGCAACTTGAAAATAAAAATGAAAAATGTATACGAAGTACTACACAAAAGCAACACAGTATAACATATGAGCCACAACCAAGAAACAATTTTAAGAACAAAAATATGTTTATATATATATTAACTTATCTAAGTATTTTTAATAATGTAATGTCTCAGAAAGTAGAACCAATCAACAATAACGCAGGAATATTCTTCGAAAATGAAGGTATTGTAGGACTGACAAGATCATCATTTAATATAATAGTTCACGTAGATCTGGATGACTATTGGGCTTTTAAATACCGCGTCGAAGCATCGTGGTCAATAGTGCTCGACATAAAAAATAAACCCAATGATATGAGTACTAAATCTATGTTGACGCTACTAGCAAGTAAGCTAGAAAGAATTCGTCATAATGACAATATAATAGTCCAAAACCAGATAAGAAAGAAACCACGCAAGCCAAGAGCGCTTTTGCCCTTTATAGGTAGGGTGCATAATTCATTATTTGGGTTAATGGACGAAGAACATGCCAATAGCCTACTAAGAAAGATTAAGCAAAGCAGGAGCAACGAAGATTATTTACTCGACCTGGTACGAAATCAATCTTCAATCCAAGATGCCACAGCCAACATGATAAAAAAGCAAAACGACGTGATATGGAAGAATTTTCAAACCATCAACCAAACAATGTATACATTGGCTGATCGTTTACACAAACAAATAAGTTTTGAAGAGTTTCTCGCCGCCATCGAAGCACTATCCATGGGGATGGACGCCTTTGAGCATCTTCAGCATAATATCATCTCCGTTATCTTCAACACGAACGGTAATTTTTTGGAAACTCTGATGCCGATCGCCGAGTTCCAGCAAAAGATTCAGCAAATTGCTCTACATATGCCGGAAGGAGTCCAACTACCAATCATGGACCCAATTGAAATTCAGAAAATGGCGACAATAACGTCTCGAACAATGAGCTCCGCAATTTTGTTTAATATACAAATTCCCTTGATAAATAACAAAAAACTAAGAGCTTATAAAATCTACCCACTGCCGATTATGCACACCAATCGTTTTGTGAGCATTAAGTCGGAATATATGCATATTCTAATGGATGACGATCGAACAGTATACTACGGAATAACCGACGAAAAATGGGATCAGTGCAATAAGATGGAAGACTTAATTCTCTGCCCGCAACACCATCCGTTATACAACGTTAGAGCCTCAACCAGCTGTGAGGTGTTGTTGCTACTTAAAAAGACAACATTACCAACAACATGCTTTATCGACATTAGGCAACCGCAAAACTTCTGGGCTCAACTCATCAAGGCAAACTCATGGCTCCATTCAATACCGTCGAAGATTGCTGCAGAGGTTTTTTGCAAAAACAAACTAAATTCTATTGAATTATCGGGACAAGGTATTCTTCAGCTTGACCCTGAATGCTACTTACACTCCGAGGAAGTCAATCTGTGGGCATATGATGACGTGACAACTGATGTAAAGTTTTGGGTACCTCAAGTCAACTTATCAATCCAATTGCCTGCGGTTAATCATATTAAAATAGAAGGCGAACTAAAATCATTCAATATACCTGATATTCCACGACAAACTCACATCTTAGGCTTCCCTGTCGACCTGGACCCGCATAACGTAGCCCACTACAGCATCAGCATGACGACCGGACTACTACTCTTTGGAATCGCCGCGGTTGTCTTCATTTTGTTCAAACGAGTCTGTCAGCTACCTGCCCTATTTCTGCCTGCTACAATAGCTTTACCACACATTAGATAATAGAAAAGAATCAATATGTTCGTATTCAAATCTAAATATTATCCTTAAAAAACAAAAAAAAATTGTTTAAATATTTGGGCTCATATGTTTAAACTGCTATTTCTAAAAATGTAATACCATGGCCAAAAAGGACCAGGAGGTAAAATCTTCCAATTTAATTCAAATTATTATATATAACAATGAAAACAAAAGATTGTATTACTTAAGTAGAACAAAATGTTTTTTTTTTGAAACGCCATCCTTTCAACAGGGGCCAGGGTATATAATCTTTATAATTAATTATTTCAATTATTAAATTAGACCATTTAATTATATCAAAAAAAAAAAAATGAAATTTAAATATATACATGTATAACCATCCTTAAAAGGCAAGCCTTTTAACAGGGGCCAGGATGTTCAATCTTACAATGTTAAGATAACCAAGGAGGATTCTTATCGCGAAGATATGTAAACACGTGAAAAGACACGTACTCGGCACCCATAGTGATCGTAATAAAACCGCTTCGCTTATAAGGGCTCGCATGCAATGAAACCAATTCCGCGCAACACGCTGTCCAGCTTGTAGTTTCACTCCCTTCCATATTGTTTCAATCCATTAATCGACTTTCTTAGCAGATTTTCTTCCGCCTGATTTCCTTCAGAACATTCATGCGGTTGCTTCAAGTAAACAGTATCTCTTAGATCATTGTTCAGATACGCAGTACAAACATACATCCGACGTAGGTACAACAGCAACTTTGCCGTTAACGCCAATATAAATCTCATGCTCTCCAGCCTGAAAACTGGCGAAAACGTCTTAGCGTAGTTAACACCGTC
>JAWNLJ010000326.1:8600000-8822500 GCA_035042365.1 Drosophila dives | reverse complement strand
CAGTTCAGCAGTCCTTTTTTGTTATTGTTTTTTGTTATTTTGCATTGTGGTATTATTATTTAAAATCACAAGAGCCCAGTTTTGCTGTTTTCCTAATGAGCGACGACTTCGAATGGAAGATTCAATTTTATTCGATTTTTTTTAATTTTGCATCCAACTTCAACTTCAATTCAAACTGCTCTCGCATTACTGTAATTACACACAATGCAAAACAATAAAAAAAAATAAGAGCAAAAAACACAAAATAATTCTTAAGAATCTCATAAAAACCAAAACGAAGCCATTACAGTCACACACACACACACACAGAATGTGGCATGGGGCAAAGGGAAACAGACTCACATGCAAACCGAGTAAATTATAGAGAAAGAATTGAAAATTACGATCTGCGATTTGAATACGAGCAGCAGCATAATGCAAATGTTGAAAGGATCGATTATATATCAGGTTTCCATACAACTGCGGATGGGAATGGGAATGGGGAGAATGATACTAATTATGAGACTTACAAACTTTTTAAGTGCAAATAACAAGACTCCGACTCGACAAGCTGAACCAATTATAAATGGAAATAATGTTATGCTCAAATTGAATTTAAGTATATAAAATGCAGTTGTTGGCATTTATCAGCACATCAATAATATATATTGATCAGCAACAGAAGTCGAGTTAAACTAGCCACTTCCGTTTCCGTCTATCTGCAGGAGACTATATGTTCCAATTTAAAATATTAGTTTTCTTATTCTATCTGAATTAAAAATTCCTTTTATAGATAAATGCGCCCATTTTTTAAATATTTATTTAAATTTATTTCCTATAGTAAAGATATAAAATTCTTATAGCTAAATAATATATCCTTATATGTTATATATCAGCTATAAAAATATCTAAATTGGACTATCAGTTTTCTCATTCTAAAAAAAGTTAAGGTTTATTTTTTATCGATAACTGCGCACCTTTCACACTTATTAATTTCAATTGTATTTTTTATAGTAAAAATATAAAATTCTCATAGATAAAAAATATAATCTGACATTTTATTATTTCACATTAGTAACACATATTTTTTTAAACTAATCAACTCAAACCCTTTCGTCTTGCGCATTCTAACTTAAATTAAGCCAGGCTCAGCTGAAACAGCTGAGTTTAGTCTGTATTTTGCATACAACATTAAAAATAATAATGTTTGATATTTGTGCAATTATTTAAATTTAGTGAGCTGCAAAAAGCAACAAAAAAGATGATTGAAAAGAAGCTGCATGCAAAACAGCAGCTGACTTATGTTAAACTCACGAGTTGTGAAAGAGACTCTCGCACACTAGTTGCTTATTTACACACACACACACACACACAAATATATATTTTCATAATTTAGTTTTTTTTTTTGCTGCTGTTGTAGCTTCTTTTTGCTTATTTTTTTTGTACCTTGCTTAAGCTGCAAATCGCGGCAATCGTTAAGATCACGAAAAACAATTCAAAATTAATGGTAATAAGCAGTTGCTGGCGCGCCAAAGCAAAACAAAGGCCGGACCTGGCTGCCACAACCCGATTATGGGGCAAGAGAGCGGGAATGGTGGTGGATGTGCAGCAGCTAGCTGTTGCTGCTGTTGCTGCTGCATGCCCCAGCAAAATTACTGCGTACAACAGAAGCCGTCTGACCGGGGCTTCTGACTTGAAGATGACTGGAAACGGCAGCTCATTTGCAGGCTCCGCTGCTCTCAGCCAAAACAGTAGTCCAGTTTTTTTTTCTTTTTTTTTGTTTGCTACCTTTTCTCTTTCCTCACTTTTTTTTTGGGCGTTGCGCCGGCGCTGAGCCTGGACCTGGACACGGAGCTGGACAGCAGCCCCGGCCTCGGAGAGTTGATCGATCGCTGTTGGCAAACTTCAGTTTCTTTAGTATTTTTTTTTTAGTTTTTTTCTTCTTCTTGTTTTTTTTTTTTTTGCTTAGCTGCTGTTAGAAGTCGTGTCGTGTATGCAGCCAGCCGGCAATCATACGATATTTTCAGCATCCAAATTATTATAATATATTATTATTAGCTGTTGCCTCCTGTGGTTGTTGCTTGTGTTGCATGTGGCTAGATAACGTGAAATTTCCTTATGCCGCATGACTTAATAATGCTGTGTGAATATGAAGGTCTATGAACTCCACAAAACACTTACAGAAAATCTATATAATATATAGAATGTTAGCAAAATCTTAAATCGATTTCAGTAAAAAAAAATATATAAATATTTAATCGAATTTACTGCCTTTTCACTAATGCAATTTTGTGATTAAAATAAAAAATTGTTCTTAAATCAAATTTGGTGCCTTTTCACCTCTTTTACTTTTTAAATTTTTTTTCGGCTTACAAAGTATTTTAAAGATTGTTGCAAAAGTGAAAAGTTCCTTAAATCAATATAAACTCTACAAAACACTTACAGATATAATAATATCAAAATAGCAAAATCTTAAAACATTAATAGCAGTTTTGCTACAATTTGTTCTCAGTAAAAAAAAATATATAAATCTTTAATCGAATTTACTTTTCACTTAGGCAGCTTTGCTCTGAAAATAACAATAAATCTCAAATCAAATTTTATGCTTTTTGACCTCTTTTACTTTGTCAATTTTTATTTTGCTTACAATCTAATTTAAGGATTGTTGCAAAAGTGTAAAGTTCCTTAAATCAATATTTATTTCCTTAAATCAGTATTAACTCTACAAAATACTTACAGATATAATAATATAAAAATAGCAAAATCTTAAAACACGAATAGCAGTTTTGCTATGATTTGTTCTTAGTAAAAAAAAGAATATAAATTTTTAATCGAATTTACTGTCTTTTCACTTAGGAAGTTTTGCTCTTAAAATAAAAATAAATCTTAAATAAATTTTTGTGCCTTTTCACCTCTTTTACTTTGTCAATTTTTATTTGGCTTACAAACTATTTTTATGATTTTTGTAAAAGTGTAAAGTTCCTTAAATCAATATTTATTTCCTTAAATCAGTATTAACTCTACAAAATACTTACAGATATAATATCAAAATAGCAAAATCTTAAAACATGAATATCAGTTTTGTACGATTTGTTCTCAGTAAAAAAAAAATATATAAATCTTTAATCGAATTTACTTTTCACTTAGGCAGTTTTGCTCTGAAAATAACAATAAATCTCAAATCAAATTTTATGCTTTTTGACCTCTTTGACTTTGTCAATTTTTATTTGGCTTACAATCTAATTTAAGGATTGTTGCAAAAGTGTAAAGTTCATTAAATCAATATTAATTAAATCAATATGTACTCCACAAAACACATGCAGATATAATAATATCAAAATAGCAAAATCTTAAAACATGAATAGCAGTTTTGCTACAATTTGTTTTTAGTGAAAAAAAAAATTTTAATATTTAATCAAATTTACTACCTTTTCACTTATTTAAATTTGTAAATTTTTATTTGACTTAAAAACTGTTTTAAAGATTTTTGCAAAAGTGCAAAGTTGCTTAAATCAATATTTGCTAGATGGTTTTAAAAGTTTGAGTTTGAGTTTCAAGTATGATGGATGGTCAACTAAATGAATTTGCATGCGACAAAGCTGCGATGCTAAAAAAAACTCAGGCTGAAGTTTAGACCAAAAACTGAAACGAAAAAAAGAGCACACATTTATAGACATACAAACACACACACACACATTGCACACACACACATACAAAGCAACGCACTAACCAGTAGCTGGACCAATCGAAGCTCGTCGCGCCTTGGCAAGGTGTGTGTTAAGGGGTGTGTGTGTGTTTTTGTGTGTGTCTGTGTGTGTCTGTGTGTGTGTGTGTGTCCAGTCTACAATCTCAAACTCTGCCCTGTAACGTTGTTTGCCTTTTTCTTGCATTTTTTCTTTACTTTTTGCACCCTATTTTTTTTATATACATTTGTTTTAGTTTTTACTTTTTTACATACCATACATCAGCTACAGCTACTGTGTGTGTGTGTGTGTGTGTGTTGGCCATCGTCTCACACACGCATGCTTGGCAGCTTTGACCACGTCTCCTGTCTGAGGCAGGGGCAGCAGGACACCAAAGCTTTATGTCAATGTCTGAGCTGCCATGTTGTAAGTTATGCCAGTTTACACTGTGGCGACAAAAGAACCAAAAAGAAAAATCATGTGTAGGCAAGAAAATTGTTTTTCCCGACCTGCCCCTGCACCTGCCCCTGCCACTGCCTTATTTAGTTGGAGGCGTGTTGGCTTGGCTCAAAGGGAAAGCAAATTTCCATTGAAAGCTGCAGCGTTGCGTGAAATGCTTTACGAGCTGAGCTGAGCTGCAGAAGCAGAAGCAGCCTTCATCCTTCAGCCAACATGGTTGCTTCTTGAGTGCATTTGTCACACCTCGACAGCAGCAGCAGCAGCAACAACAACAACAACAACAGAAAGGAAAGGCAAATGGATTTTTATGGACTGACATGGCAGGTAATTGGTGCACTTCGCCGACTTCTACCGCTCTTCATTTTCTAAAATGGATCTCCCCTGCTACTGCTGCAGGCTTTCTCTTTCTCCTTCACTCCATCTCTTTCTCTCTCTGTGTGATGTGATCCTTGCCGTAAAAGCCTCTGCTTAATTGGGCTTTTGTGCGTTTGGCCAAAGGCGCTGCTAATATGAAATTACCAATGTCAAGCAGCAAGTAAGACAAGGGGCAAGAGTATTAAGGGGAATGCACTTAATTGCAACCTGCGTAGTTTTTTTTTTGTCTTTTGTGTAACTGGCAACAGGAGCTGCTCAAAAGGTGCACCATCGTAAAGTGCGTAATGAGAACTAAAAATAAAAAAAAAAAATAAAACTATACTTATTTTCGACAGCCTCAATTAGTACCCCGAGCTGATCAAGGATGTAAGCGCCAAGAGGCAAACCGGTTTCTAGGCCAATCACAGAGATCACGTTTCATTATTATTTGAGTCCCCCAGACTTAACTCAGTTGCTGTTACAATGTTGTATGGTTAACTGAAATGAAACTGTCGCTTTACCTCACCAAATGTTGTTAAGAACAAAACCAGTTTTTTTTTTTTAACTAGTCTTTAGACTATAGTAATTACTTGCATTGCAATTACAAAGTAAACAAATTGCATAAATTATTACATTTCATTATTATTATTCAACTTACCTGCACATATATATATATATATATATATATATATATATATCTAAAACATATAAGAAGAAAAAAAAATGTAATACAATGTTGTTAATTATTGCGTTGTTTATAAAAAATATATTTAATTGCAGCTATTTTAATATAAGGTTTTTCATATATGCCATAACTTGAGATTGTGATATAACTAATCGAAGTGCATTAATTGTTGCATTATATTAAAATACATATAATTATATAAATACTGCGTCTTTTCCAAGTCGAATAAATGTTTGTTGTATAACAATTTTACTTGAACTTTTTCTGTTTGGAATTTTCGCATTTTTTTTTTGCTTTTGCATTTACATCTTGAGCTTCACAGGAGCCAGAGGTAACCATATTTTTACCCAGCATACAAACATATATCGGCTTATCAAAATCATGAAATATTGAATAACTTGGCGAGCAGTAAAATTGAAAACTCACAAAGTGTCTTGCATATATAAAAAAAAAAAAACACTAAATGAACGCAAATCCCATGGACAGTGGGCGTTACAGTCACCTACAATGTGTGTGTGTGTGTGTGTGTGTGTGTGGTATGTGTAACAAAATAGATGGGCCAATAGACGTGATGAACGCAGCAATTCATACAAAAAAAAACTGCAAACGGAAAATGTATCAAAGGAAAGAAGAAAGCTGGCAATTTATATATAGTATGGAATCGTATATAGTATGCTTAAGCGACTTCACCTCTATACGTAATACACACACACAAACACACATGTGTGTGTGTGTGCTTAAATTTACTTGCAGTTATTTATGCAAAAAAGCGACACCCATCACAAAAGTAAATTGAAACAAAAGAAGCAAAAGCAGAAAAAGAAAAATAAAAAAAACTGGGAAACGGAAAACAAATATCGAAAGGATGTGGAAGTGATTTTGCAAGCTGCTTTTGGCCGGGGAGCAGGAGCACTACTCGTCGGAAAGATATATTGTAATTAGTGTTGCTGGCATTTTCTTTCAATTTATGCATAGCCAAATCAATTTCAATAAAAAAACCAACAACGTAAATTGACGTTTTCTCTGCTCGCACATCGACGATGTGATTTCTTGTTTCTAATTAAAACTACT
Source organism: Drosophila dives (assembly GCA_035042365.1). Lineage (NCBI taxonomy): Eukaryota > Metazoa > Arthropoda > Insecta > Diptera > Drosophilidae > Drosophila > Drosophila dives. The sequence goes on along the minus strand of JAWNLJ010000326.1, from coordinate 8,816,269 downwards.
GCATTCATCCTTACATCCTTCTAGTCCTTCTCCTCTACTCTCTGCCATTTGTATGTGCGTGCGCTTAATTCCTCAAAAAGAAAAAGGGAACACGCAAAATCGACAACCCTCATCCTGTGCTGCTCCTTGCTCCTTGCTTCTTTTGCTGCGCAGATGAGCGCGCCATCTTTTTCTCGCACGCCTTGTGCATCCTTGGACATCCTGGCGTCCAGGCTCTATGGCAATTTAGTTTCGTGGCTTGCCCGTCAACTTCTGCTGCTGCTGCTACTCCTTGCTCCAAAAAACCCATGTACATAACACCCACCACTCCCCCTCTGACTGCTATTCGATCCAGCCCGGAACACGGCGTTCATCTTGTCAAAAGCCTGCGACTTGCTTCGAATTTGAAAGTTGCGTTCGCTCGTTGCTGGTCGAGTGTGCCACGCCTAGAGGAGTCGCGTGCACTCATATATCACACACACACACACCAACACCTCCCCCCCGTCAACCTATTGTGGCTATGTGCTGCACCAGCAACACAAGCCAAAGACTGCACCAAAAACTGCATCCACTCTGGAAAACTGCCTGCAGATTTTCTCATTGCACATGCATTGTTCTTGTTGTTGTTGTTGTTGTTGTTGCTTAGCTGGGCAAAAATATTTCATAGCCGAGGATCCATCAACAGCTTTCTCCTTCTCTCTCTCCCCACTCTCTCTCTCTCTCTCTCTCTCTTTGGTTGCTATGCCTACGTTTCTAATTAAATTTTATTTTATGCCACCATTTCGGCGCCTTCCACTTGGACTAGACCTAGACTAGGCTCGTACACTGAGCAAATTATTAGTTAACAAAAACAAAAAAAAATCAAAATTTGTTCCATGTTTTAGACTATTTTTAGTATTTATGAAATTCCCTTGCAAACTCATATTAAACTTAAAGTTTTCTGCCAGCAATTTGATGGAAGTTTTTTTCGTTGCTTACTTTTTTTACTCATTAACAGCTCATTTTTTTTATGTATTAATTTACCTAAAGTTATTTAAATTATTTTCTCTCGCAGTGTAGCTCTGCTGGCTGAGAGGCCTCTCTGTCTGTATTTGTGTATCCTGTTGCAAATTTATAGCGCTGCATTTGCGGCATCTATCATGCAACCAAGGCCTGCAGCAGCAACTTCAACTGCAATTGTGCAAGAGGAGAGGAGTCCAAAAAGCGGACCTTCAATTTAGCCGTGGTCCTTTGGCTCATCCAGCTGTTCATCCTTTTTGGGCCAGGCTTTTAGTTAAGAACGCGCTCGGTGTGCAAAATTTCGCCTGATTGCACTTTGATGAAAACTTAATTATTGCGCAATGCGTGGGCTTTCAAACCACGCAATAGCCAGAGAGAGAGAGGGAGAGAGAGTAGGAGAAAGGGGTAGGGAGGGGGGTAAGGGTAAGCATGTCCTTTCGCAGACTCCTGGCGCTGGTTCTAGTTGTGAAAAGTAATGCCGCCTGGCGCCTAATTGAAATGCTCGGCTCTGACAGCAGCTCTGACATTAGCCACGCATCTGAGAGCCCCATCCATCGATCAAAGGCCGCATCGAGGACGTGCATCTCGTTATCTCCAGTGCACGGAAATCTTATATCCACCCCGCTCATGTCCCACATCTCTCAAACCCAACGCACGTCACAGGATGCCTCTTTCACTCGTTGCATTAATGCAACTAAGGTGATATGACGAATGGGTGATTAGGTTTTTGTCATTTCAGAACAGGCTCTCTCTCCTCTGCTGTGGCACACACACACACACATACATATACACACGCAGACTGCAGCCTTATGTGCGTTTCATGCTGCGCCTAGGCACAAAATTTGCCAATGCTCGGGATACAGTTGCTCGCCTTTGGCGGCGATTTCTTTGCCATACTTTTCAATCCTCATATACACACACACACACACACACACACACACACACACACACGTACACACTGCATATGTGTGTATGTGTATGTGCATATATCTGCAGTGTTGCCATTTTTCGTTTATAGTTTGTTTTTCACAATGTTCTGGTCCAGAATTCTTGTGCCTACCAGTTCTCTCTCACTTCCGCACCCACACCCACACCCACACCCACTCTCTCTTTCTCTCTCTCTCTCTCTCTGTCTCTGTCTCTCTCTATCTCCGTCTACACATACTAGTTTTCTCTATTGAACATTTTACATATTAGAAATTTTCGCAAATGGGCAACGCTGTGCTGTGCCTACTGCCAGCCGCCTGCTGCAGCAAACCCAAAAGTTATGTGCCTGCGCTTTTCCCATCCTTTTTCACACACACACCCACACACACACATATACAAAAGGGGAACGCACACGCGTCCGGAACTGAATTCGGCGTTGTTGTTTTCATTGTTGTTGTTGCTTGCTTGCCTCGTAGTTGTAGTCAGTTGTTGCCGTCGTGAGTTCTCTCGTCTCCTCGTCAGTTTCTCTGCCCTCGGCCATCGTCGTCGCCGCCATCGTCATCGTCGCCGTCACCGTCGCCGTCGCCGTCGCCGTCGTCGTCATCATCATCAGGCCGCGTCGCTATGGCTATTACTACGGACAGCTGTGGCTCCCTGTTTGTTGTGGCACCCCCCACAAGCCCCTGCCCCATTGTTGTTGTTGCTGTGGCTGTTGCTGAAGCGGGTGCGGCTTTTGATGCTTTTGCATCAATGTGTCCTCTCACATACACATGTGTATGTATGTATGTGTGTGTTGGTCTGTGTCTATTCTGGTTGCTGCTGCACTTAGCCAGCAGCAGGTATCGAAAGAGGCACAGGCACTGGGAACACACAAACAGTCTCTGGACCCCAGCAACGAGCTCCTTCCTTCCCAAACAACTTTGTCCACATTGACGAGGAACAACACTCAGCATAACTAGTATGTGTGTGTGTAGGTGTGTAGGTGTGTGTGTGTGTGTGCACCCCTTACGCGTCGTCTATTGATAAAATGCACTGCACAAAATGTGACTATTTAATTTAGGGATTGTATTGAATATATTATGGATAGATTAAATTAATTAAATTAATTTAAAGTTCAATTAAAGTCGAATAATTAGCTAATGGGTATCTCTAGTCTATAATAAAATAACTATGATAATATATTGTAGCTGAAACATAATTTATTTAACAATAATAGTTAACTAAATTTAAAACATTATTTAAATACGAATAAAGATGAAATGTGAACGTCTAATTGATGAATATTTTAATTAATTAATTAATTTATGCAGTATTTTTTTATTTATTAGAAAGTTTGTAATTTAATTTTAATATTATACATTTATTAATAATTTATAATAAATATTATTTAATCATATTTAGATAGGCAAAGTTTGTGTACAACATTTGACAAGCCAAATAATATTTTCTAACTTGGAGCTGGCCACCAAGTTTGTAAGTCTTAGCCAGCTTTAATTAAATTATATATTATATAATTATAATTAATTCATTTATTATAAAATTAAATATTATTTTCTTACTTCAAACTTGTCACTAAACTTTTATTTAATATTAAACTAACCCTAGACTCCATGTATAATTAATATGGTGCAACTTGAAAGTGGCCACCAAATTTGTAAGCCTGTAGCACCTTAAATACATCCTCTCCAACTTCAGCTGGCCATGCCACACCACCGGAAGGAGGCACCTAAAGCGGTGGATGGTGGATTGTCGCCTGTACTTTTGCCTTTCTTCTGGTCGCTCTTGGTTAAGCCGCTGCCGCGTCACAGTGCTATTTGATGCTGAGGTAGGAGTGGCTGTCCACCAGGCAACCAACCAATACCCCAACACACCACACCACACCTCACATACCCACTGTGTGTGCTGCTGCACCCACACAATCACAATCACGGCCTAAACAACGTCGCCTGTGCTGCTGCTGCTGCTGCTGCTGCCTTCTGGAAAACCTACTCCCAGCTGCCTCAGCTCCAATTTCAGTCTCTTCCCCCTCTTTCTATATTTGCATGTCTCTGCCTGTGTGTATAGTACTCTCTGTGTGTGTGTGTGTGTGTTTGCCATTGTATGCATGCATATTAAATTCAATCGAATGTATTCTCTATTCTCGATATTTCTCTATGCGCTGCGTTCCTCTTTTTGTTTTTTGTTTTTTGTTGTTTTCTATTTTTTTGTACTATTTCTCGTTCTCATTTCCCGTTACTCGTTTTGTTTTCTATATGAACTCGAATCCTCAACAGCTTCAGCATTACGTATACGTTAACGTTAACGTTAACGTTACGTTACGTTACGTAGTGGCGCACATTCGTTTGAAATAGGCGGAGTTATCAACGTTTTTCAAGTTATAATAAAAATGCAACACACTTTACAGACATGCCACTATATACACACACACATATATATATATATATATATATATATATATGCATATGTTACCCATGTATTAGTGTCTCCTCACACACACACACACCAACTCACTTATGACCCTTGCTGGCTCTTCTGGCTACTTTCCATAGATTTTTTCCTTCGTTATTGGTTTGGAGTGGCGCAAAACTTTGTTGTTTTTTGGTATTTTTTTCGTCATCGTGTATGCCACAGTTTGTTGTTGTTGTTGTTGTTGTATCTGCATATATACAACAGACGTTTTTTGTTGTTGCAATTTTCTTTCTACTTTTTTTTTTTTTCTTTATTATTTTTCAATGCTCAAACTCGACGTCGCATAAAACTTGTGTTTTTGCTGCCGCTGTTGCAGAGGATTGTACGCCCTTCGCACTCCCTGCAAACTACACAAACTCCGCTCTCCCCTCTCCCATACCACCCCCTTTAAGCCCATACCCTTTGTACCCAATGGACGCTGCTCGTTACAGTTTCCATTGCCAGCCAAAGAGCTGAGAGCGAGACATTTTGCTAATGCATTGATTAAAATTGAATTTTTAATTAAAATATTGTGTTGGTATGTGTGTGTGTGTGTGTGTGTGTGTTTGACTGTGTGTATTTGCTTGTGCATGTTGATATATCTTTGTTTGTTTGTTTATTCTATTACTCTTGAAGTCTTAAACAGAAATGTCGCCAATTTTTTTTAAAGCGACCTTCTCAGAAAACTTAATTATTTCTTTAAAAAAATAAATAATGCATGCAAAATTTATCGTTTTACTTTGTGCAAAAATCATTAGCATAAAACGAACTTATAAAATCATTTATTGGTATATAATTAAATAAACTTTGATATCAATAAACTTGTTGATGCGATTTTATTTAGTTTTTCACACATAAATATTGAACTAAAAGTAAACTAAAACTACAACAACAACAAAAGCAATAAACAATAATTGCCCAATAAATAACAAAGGCAAACAATAAAAATTCCTTGAGCATTTCACAGGCAAAAACATATTGAATTTAAATGCATTTATTAAAGAAATCAACAATTTCCAAAAATACCTGGCAACATTTAAAATGCCACACGAAAGTAATTTATTTACTATTTTCTGTTGCAAGTCTGGCCAGGACAAGATTTGTTCGAATTTCACTTTCGTTTTAGATATTTGCAACACACACACACACACACACTCACACTCACACACACACTTTTGACTTCAGACTGTAAACTCAATAAATCACAGGCAATTATGCAAGCAAAAGCATCCTTAAGGAATATTCACACTTTCACAAGTTGCCACAAGTGTCTCCCCCCCCCCCCCCCCACACTCCTTGTGTGTGTGTTGTAGGCTTAGCTTAGTTCTTGGTGTGCTGACCAAAAAGCCAAGCCACAAGTGTATTTTACCATAAATCTCACAATTTGCTTTCTTATGCAAGAAGAGCAATTGAAAGGCTATTTACAGAAAATATTTTCTTTGCATTTATTTGCCAACCAACAGACGCACAAGCAGTGCCTGGATGAGGGGTGTGGAGATGACGACGACGACGACGACAATACAGTCTATAAGTGAGCCAATAAATAAACACAAATTTTCGACAAGCAAACATTGACTCAAGCAAAAGCATTCTCAAAGATGTTCGTAGCACGACAAAAGGCCAAAACCGGATGAATTTCCATGTGTGTGTGTGTGTCAGTGTGTGTGTCAGTGTGTGTGTCTGCTTGTGTGTGTGGTGTCAAGCCACAAACACCTTTTGCGTAAAATAAAGCAATCAAGCAAATAATGTTGCCACATTACACGACATATCAACAGCTTCCTGCCGAGCAGCACACACACACACACACACACACACACACACACAGCAGTGAGTGTAAGCGAGATGGCACACACACACACACAGACACATACTTGAGCACATTTCTTTAATAGAAGACACACACACATCGCATTGGGGGGCTAAAATAAAATTGAAATCATGTCGCAAGCAGCAGCAACCTTGAGGAATGCCTTCTCACACACACACACACACACATGCACACACATACTGTGGCAGTTGTCTGGCAGAATGTCTCGACTCTCGACGCGACTCAATTCAAGTTGACTTCACTTGCTTGCTTGCCCCATGTGGCTGTGTGTGTGTGGCAGCAACAGCAGCAGCAGACGAAGCAGCCAATGTGCTCCTGGTTGGCTTCCTCTCCCTGTCTCCCCGTCACCCCGTCTCCCCCTTTCTTTCTTACCCTTTTTGCACTGTGTGTGTGTGTGTGTGTGCACTTTCACTTTTGCCACCCCTGGCCCCCACTCCCCCCCTCAACTGCACATGCTGTGTGTGTGCCATATTTAACAAATTATCTGTAATTTCTCGAGCAGAGCCGCAACGACGCCATCTTTTGCCTTACTCCTTGCTCCTCTCTCTCTCCCTCTCTCTCTGGTTGTAGTAAACATTTAAGCCAAAAACCCGTAGACACACACACCCAAACACACACATAGGCACATGTGAGTCTCGTGGAGTCAGGCGGCAAGCCACTTGTCAAGATGGATAGGACAGCAGTTTTCGTCCTACTCCTGCTCCTTCTGCACGTCCTCGTCCTTGCTCGTTGTCTGCAAGGCAAGGCAAGGCAACCCCGGGAATTTTGGGCTTCAAGCAGCCGCAAGTGCTTAACTTCACACACACATATACAGGCGGTGCTCAGAATCCCAGACAGGCAGGCAAAACCACAGCCGCATTGCTGGCAAGGACGTCCGGCAGACAGCAGCAGCAGGGGCAGCAGCAGGAGCAGCTAGCAGGCAGTCTGTTGCAGCAGCAGCAGCAGCAGTCCTTGCGCCCAGTTACCAACCAGAAGGAAGTTATTTGTGGGTCGCTTTGGCATTTAAGACTGACCGAGAAGCGACGACGACGACGACCCTTTTGCCAGGGCGATTATTGTCCTTGTTGCTGTTGGTCAGGAACCTGCCTGCCTCTGCTGACTCTGCCTCTGCCTCTGCCTCTGCCTTTGTGGGTGTCTCGCAAGATGAAAGCCACTTGCCATTCATGGCTAAGCGGCTGCCTTTTGCATGCAGCAGGCAAAGGACCTTGCAACCGACTCCAACTGTTGTTGCTGCCTGTGCCCAAAACTCCTTTTGACCAACCGAATGACCTTGAGCTTTACATTTGAACGTTTGTCATGACCCGCTCTTTAGCTGTATGTCTGCTTGCCTCCGCCTCCCCCGCCACACACTCCTTGAAGTTGGCTTTCGCTCTTCTGGGTGCACTCGACTTTGGCCACTCCTCATTTGACTTGCATCCGCAGATGGAGACCAGACCAGACCAGACCAGGCCAGGCCAAGACCCCCAGTTTTGCATCAGTGTAAACTGATGTGTTAAGCTGTTAAGTGTCTGAGTAATTGTTTTCTTTCAACAGCCAAAAACAACAACAGCAACAACTTTGGCGTCCCTTTCACTTGCCACTTGACCTTGTGTGCTGTTTTTGGGGGCGTGCCAACAACAGCAACACCAGCAACATCAGCAACAGGCTGGTTGCAGTTAACTGCTTCTTCTTCTTCTTTTTCTTCTTCCTTTTCTGCTTCTGCTTCTGTTTCTGCCACTTGTCTGCTATTTTTGTTTCTTTGCGGAATTTTGTTAAGTAGGTCTTTTGTGTTGCCACCGAGTTGCAACCCTGTTTGTTGCTCTTTGGGCTCTTTTTTTATTTTAACTGTTTTGATTAAGTTGGCCGCAAACATTCAACAGTTGACAACCGCTGATTGCTCCTTGATAAGCCCATTATTTCGAGCTGACAATAGATGAAGTTTCCACTTAACTTGCAACTCGCATCTCGTTGAGACCTTTCAACACACTTATCATTCGCACAGCAGCAATTTATTTCCACTTGCAACATTTAAACTTAAAAATTATGTCAGCACTGCGATTTATATTTTTTTTTTTTGTACTTTTAATCTAAAGTGGAAAACTGTTTAATGACAAATTTTGGCAATAGAAAATTAGAAACTGAACCAAAAGTTAATTTTTGAGGGTTTCATTTTTACAGGTTTAATTTTTGAGGGTTTTATTTTGACATAGAAATTAATAAAGAATTAAATTTCCAAGTTTTTAAGCGAAATTAATTTTGTGATAAAAAAAACACAGGATTTTAAAAATCCGATCAGTTTTGACGAAAGTGCTGAGAAAAGTTTTTAGCCTTTTCTTGTAGCACTTTTGGAGGTAAAATTCTAAGAACTTGGAGGCAAAAGAGTGTTTTTAGCTTAATTAATGTCATGTCTCGTATTAATGTCATAGAAAAAACATGATAAAAAAAATGGCTTTTAAAAATAAAAGTCCTAAATTTTTAAGGAAATTTGTCCAAGACTCTGCTCCAGCTCCAGCTCTACAAATCTTGTGGAAGTCCAGTTGCTCTTTCCGTTCTGATTTGGTAACATCCAAATTTATTCACTTTTCTCTCATTCCTCATAAATACTCAAATGAGCAGACAGTTGCATAGATTAAGCATTCATTCAGCCAGGCTTTACTGTAAATAGGGAATGCCCTGAAATACTTACCACCTTCCAAGCTATAAATCACATTTCCCCATTCTTTATCTTTCAGAAATAATAACACAATTTTGGGTTATATTTTTATACATTTACTTCTTCACTTTTATTTCTGTTTCTGTTTCGGTTGTATTTATAATTTAGGTATAACTAAAATAATAATAATATGTAATAATAATAATTAATGTAATGATTTATGCAGCATTATCATTATCATCATTATCATTATCATTATCATCCATGGGTAATTCCACTCATAATGAACATTATACAATACATGTGCATTTAAATAGCTGTGTTTGTGTGTGTGTGTGTTTGCTCACTGGGATTTGGTGTGCTCGGGTGTGTGTGTGTGTGTGTTTGTATTACATAAAATTAGCACACATACAAATACAAAATACATATAATACGCATAATCGCATTCATGTATTTATTATTATTATTATTATTATTAAGAGGAGGAGGGGGTTGGTGAGGGGAGTGTGGGAAACATTGCGTTATTTACTTCCGTTGAAGAAGAGTGGTGGGGGGGGGGGGGGTTATTACAATATATAGAGAAGAGTTGTGCGCACCTAAGACTAAGTCCGATATAGCTAATATACCCTATAGCTATGGAAATTTGTACATTATTTACAGTTACATTTGGAAATACAATTGCTGTAATTAATTAGTAAATATAATAATTATAATTATTATTGTATACTAAATCTAATTAATTTATCCGAAAGACAACATTGCGTATGCGTAATGCGTGTGTGTGTATGAATATTTATGAGTGTGTGATTGCGAGTGTGTATATGTGTATATATGTGTGTGTGTGTGTGCGTTTGTGTTTGTTTGTGTGTGTTTGTTTTTGAGTGTTTGTGCGTAGCTAAACTAAATTCTAAACTACATTTAAGAAATGCACAAGTCTCTAATTGTAACTGTATTTGTATCAATTATATATGCACACATATATATAAATATATATATATATATATGTATTTATATATATTTAAATAATAGCTGATTTTTTAGTTTTTCGTTTGTGTGTTTGTTTTTTTTTCTCTTTTCATATTGGCAAAGAATAAGGCGCATCCGAAATGCAAATATATATATATATATATAACTATATATATAAATAATAGGCGAGATCTTATCCTTACAGGAAAGTTCTGAAGTGCAAGTGTGAGGGGTGAGTGGCGCGGGGGGGAACGTTTAATACTCGTACCGTTTACAAACTACAACTTACATTTATCAATAAAAACGAAACCAGTTAGCAACTTAGTGTGGATGATGTGGTGTGTGGGTGTGCGTGTGTGTGTGGGGGGGAGGGGTGGGGTTGGGCAACGGGCTATCATTTAAACACTAAAACGTTGGGCTTAAAATAGCAGTCCAAATGTATTACTACAGCTGTTGGTGGCCTCTTCAAAAGAGCCGCCCACCCAGCCTGTTGGGGCCGACGCTTGTCGCGCCGCCATCGCCGCCACTCAATCCTCGTGTGGCAACTCTGTCGCCTGCTGCTGCTGCTCCAGCTTGATCTTCATCAGCGGCGATTCGCGCAGCGCTGCCGGCGCATAGGCAGCGGCTGCTGCTGCCGCCGCCGCTGCTGCCGATGCGGATCCAGCACCAGCGCCGACAACGGCATCTGTGGCGCTGGCGAACAACTCACTCATGTCCTGGCCGGGAAAGAAGTCCTCGAAGCGCGGACTCTTGTTCACTGACTTGTGCAGCAGCCCATTGGCAATCGCCTCGAAATCAATGCCAGCCGGCAGCGATTCCAGGAAGCGTTTGTTGTACGCATAATTGGGATGCTCCTTGGCATGCTTGGCGTAGAGCGTTGAGTACGGGGATGCGGCACCCGGACGATTTGAGGATCCAGCTGCCGATTTGCTGCCGCCGGAGGAGTTGGAGCCACGCGACTGATTGCCATACTGACGTGCATGCATTGCCTCCTTCAGCTCCCGATCCCGGGACATCTCGCGCTCTCGCTCCCGTTCCCGCGACAACTCTCGGGCGTAGCTGGCGGCACTGGGATGCATGGCAGCGCCTGCACTGCCTCCGTTACCTGCCCCACCACCGCCGCCACTGCCACCACGCTGATGCGGCGCCTGCTGCGATGGCATCACATTCAGACCAGGCAATCCCATCAGACCCAATGCACTCAAATCGGGTAGATTCTCGCTGCCACGTCGCTCCCGATGCTGATGCTTGGCCGCTGCTGCCGCTGCGGCAGACACCTGATCCTCGATCTCGGAGCGTTGCAAGTACGCCGGCGACTTGTACATGTTCATCGATTGCACATGCGGCGACTGCTGCTGCTGATGTTGCTGATGCTGCTGCTGCTGGGAGAGTATCTGGCGGCGCAGCGACTCCGTCATGCTGCTCAGCGCATTGCTGCCATCGGGCGGGGCAAGTGCAGCATTCTGTGCCGCCATTTTAACTGCCGCACTATGATAGCCATTGGCAGCCGACGAGTTGCCAGAGCCAAAGTGCGCCTGTTTAACCAAAATAGAAAATGGAAAGATCGAAATGGGAAGAAAAATGCTTGTTAGGATTGATTGATTGACGGGTTTAGATATGAGATTAGAATGCTAAACATAATGCTCAAAAATTATGGCATTTAAAATTATTGTACACTTGGCAAAAATAGCTGTAGCTCGCAGGGATATTTTTTATCGAACTGCTTTCAAAGATTTAAGAACCGAAAAACTTTGAAGATGAATTTGAATTTTACTTCAATGTGAAATAAAATGACTTTTTAGGATTGATTTATTGATTGACGAAATTTAGATATGTTATTCAAATGCTAGACATAATAATAAAAAATTATGGCTTTAAATATAATGTTCTTTTTATAATAATTGCTCTAATTTTGAAGGAATCTCAAGTATCTTTTTTTTATCGAACTGCATTCAAAGATTTTAGAACCGAAAAAATTAGTCTTTCAATTTAAATTTGACTTGAAGGCGAACCTAGGCAAAAATGGCTAAAACTTATAAATTACTACAAAAAATTGTTGATTTTAATTTCAGCAGAATTCGCCAAAATAATTTTGTTTTTAACAAATTTCGATTTATCTTAGCATTTTGAAGAAATTTCAACATTTCTTAATGATTAATAGGCAACGCCTAAGCTAAGAAAATTTAGATAGTTATAGAAATGGCTATTTTTTAAAATTTTTAATTTTAATGCCATTTCTTGTTTATCGAATTATCGATAAATTTAATTTAAGTTGGTCAAAAAGCTGTCATTTTTATAAACGTCAAAACAAAGTTTTTTTTTGGATAACAATAAAAGCCTAATCTGATTTTAATTGTTTATAAATTTAACTTAATTAATTTATTATTTAATTATTTAACTTACGCCATGTGGCTGTCCATTTGCATACTGATGCGCATTGATGTCCTCCTTGATCTCGCGATAGTCGCGGAACACGACAGCCTTGATGACACTGCGGATGAGCTCCTCGGGCCACATGCCGAGCAGTATGCGTTGGGGTCGGCCGCGTGCCTTGGGCCGGGGATCGGTGCCGCCATCCAGCGAGGGTCCCAGCATGTTGTGCACCCGGTTGGCGTAGAGCACAAATGTCGGATAGGGTATATCGTATTTGCGTGCGGCCTGCGACAAGGAGAGACCCTCCTTTAGTACGCTGAATATGGCCTCGGCCATGGCCTCGGGTCGCCAGGATTTGAGGGGTCCGCGTTCGCGAAATCGCAACTGTTGCACCAAATTCTGTTGGTTGGTGTTCCAGCACTTTTGCCACATGGACTGCAACTGATACTGGTAGCTGTCTGCTGGAAGGGCAGAGCGGCGGCGGCAAGCCAAGAATGAAAGACAAAGGAAACGCAGACATACATATATAAGCCAAACTAAACTTGGTATGCTAATTGGTTAGCCTCGACTAGAGGAATAAGGACAGTTCGTCTGTCCATCCGTCCGTCTGTCTGTCTGTTATGTCCTGTCTTGTCCTGTGCTGTTCTGGTCTGTCCTGTCCTGTCATGCCTGTCCTTACTTACCCGCCACAGATGCGCCTGTTGCCGGTGCGCCCATCCAGGCATGTCCGCTCGTCTCAATCATTTTGGCCTGCAACGAGGGAAGAAGAAGAAGAAGAAGAGGAAGTCAGAAGCCGATAAGGAAAACTGTCGTTTTGCTTTTGCAATTTACATTGAATATACAGTTTACAGTTTACAGTTTACAGTTTAAAGGCGACATTTGCACAAAGGCGGCCACTTTGGCCACTTGGCAAAATGCTGGCCATAAAAGTTTATTAATGCCATAAATGTGGCCCAAAGCGCTTTGGTATGCAAACGTCAAAGCGAATTAGTATACAAAGTTGGCCAAACGATTTTCGCATTTTGCCCACTTTTGTCTTACAGCATTTTTATGACCAACAACAACTATTTATTTATAGCTTGCATTAGGTATGCCCCAACCTTACCCCAAACCTACACTGCCCCAGCTAATTGCAACAGCTTTTAATATTTATTAATAAAAACACGTTCGTGCAAAGAAAAGTAAAATAAAAAAAAAAAACCGTGTTAAATAAATGAGGGAAAAGCCGCAGTTAATTTCACGACTTAGGCCCAGGATTCGACTGGGCGAAAAGTTAAATTGATGCACGGCAGTGCAGGATTCATTGCTGACCGCCCACTTCGGGGCGCTGCTGACCAGGCCAAGAGAACTCGTCAGCGGCAACGGCGGCGGCCCCAACTGCACAAAGCCATGCATTTTATATGGCCAAGAGGCAAAAGCAGCGCTATACAAATTATGTGCAGCGCCAACAAAAAACAACAGCACATCTACTTTATATATATATATATAGTGTATGTATATATATATATATATATACACTATATATATATATATGTATTGTATTGTTAGTGCAAGTCTTAAATATTTGAAACGAGAGGTGCTTGGCATTTGAGGGGTGTAGGGGGTAGGGGTTAGGGGGGGTTCGAGCCATGTTTGGATTGGATTTGTTGGGACTGTTAGACCAGGCATGTTAAGGAAAAAGGTCATAAAATGTATGAATAATTGAAATTGAAAAGTCGGAAGCAATTTTTTTTCTATTTTTTTTTTCTTGTTTTCTATGCATTTTTCGCAAGGCACGTAAAATAGAGAAGCCGCTGCCCCAACCCCCTCCACCCTCTTGTCATGTTACCTCAAAAAACAAAATGGCGTTAAAAACGCTTTTTTATGTTAAGCATTTTGTTAATGATGAAGCGTCAAGGCAAGCGCAAGTTGCTATTGTTGCCATTGTTGTTGTTGTTGTTGTTGTTGTTGTTGTTGCAATGAGAACTGTTTGGGGCACAAACACTGTGCAAGTTATGTAAAACTGTAATTAGCTTTTCACATGGTAGTTGTTGCAGTTAACTAGCCTCCACACAAGGGTGAAGATCAGCTAAAATGAGTTAAGAGAAAAAGTGCTCAACTATTTAACACTTTTGTCAAAACAAAAAACCAGTTTTTATTCTCGAATATCTTTACTTGAAGTCCTAAAAAAAACAACCCTTGCCTGATTAGGGTTTTGGGATAACAATTCTTGTCAGTTTTGTACACATTTCGATCTTTAAAGTGTGCATTTAATTAATACCATAAATTTTACAGCTGTTTATATATATCTCGATTTTAAAGAATATAAATACTAAATGCGTCAAATTTGGATTGTTAATTCTCGTTTATCATGTATATATTATTTATTTATTTTTAGATGAAATATATAATTTTATAAAAAATATTTGATCAACTGTTAAACTTTGAATTAATTAATTAAAAAATTATATATTTTTAACCAAGTCAAATTTTTAATTAACTGCTTAAATTCATTAAGATTAGTTAGAAAAAAAACACAGTTTTTGTTTATCAAAATATGCACAATTTTTATATTGAACAATCTACCATCAGTTAGGGTATCTGCCAGTCTGTTTAATTATTTTTATTGTTATATATAGATTTACTTGCATTGTTTAAACATATATTTATATATTTATTTTTATATTATTATTATTATTATTATTTATTATTATATTCAGAATTTTAATATTTAACACTCTACTATCCAGCTAGGGTATCTGCCAGTCTGCTAGATTTAGTTTTTTACTTTGTTCAATATGGATTTACTTGCATTATAAAAACAAAATTGTTTGTTTTAATCGCAATTAATATTTCGAATTTTTCACACTAGTTCTCAAATTTCAGCGTCATTTATCAGAGGCTTAAATTAATGTTTTGCAGCAACTACAACAACTGCAACAACTGCAACAACAACATGTGGCAACCATTAGTCATTTTACATTGTACATTTTGCCAGTCACTTGCCAATGCATTATGGCGACCTTTTAACCCGCCCTCCACCCGCAACCCATGCCAATCTTGCCAATCCCCCCCAATGCCAAGTCCAACAATTATAAGACTCGCCTAGTAGAACATATACATATATATATATATATATATATATATATATATATATATATATATACATATATAATAAAATATAGCTAGAATTGCTGCTCTGCTGCTGCTGCTGCTGCTGTTGTGCTCAAAAATGTTTAATTAATTAAATTTTCAATTTCCTGCCAGCAGCAACAGCAACAACAACAACAGCAACAACAACAAGTTGTTGCTCTTCTCGTTCAACAACAACAACAACAACAACAACAATTTTTGAAGCGTGCGCGCATTCAACTTTCTTTCAACTCATTTAATTTAATTTGCGGCGCTTCGCTGCTGCTGCCTCAGCTGCTGCTGACGTCGCTGCCTCTGGTTACTGCTGCTGCTGTTGCTGCTGCTGCTGCTGCGGCTCATCGTCTTCTTGTTCTTGCCAATTACTCATCGTGTGCACGCCCCATTCACATAATAATTTATTTAATTACTTTTATGCGAACGGCAACAACAAATATTTCTATATAAAAAAAAAAAATTGTCTTATTGATTTTTGTTTCACATCTTTTTTATTTATGCCAATATTTTGCTTAATATGCATTCCACAAAATTCATCAAGCAACGAGAAGTCAGCTGAAGACAAGAAAGTCAATTCAAGTCTATTCAATTCTGAATAATTAATTTATAATTTTTTCTCTGAATATATATATATCAATTACTTATAGTTATGTGTGTGTATCACTCAGCTTGCCCTTTCTCCCACACACACACTCATACACACATCTGTTGTCCGCCCACCCTTTCAACAGCCTTTAAGTTGCGCCTTCGCCTCCGCCCCTGCACCACGCCTCTTTTGGCAATCGCTATAAAAACCCGTTGGATTCTAATGCAATTTTAATTTTATTTTTCAAGCGAGCACATAAACTCAACACCAACCCAACAAGCCCACCACAGTGAGGCAACACTATAAACTACGCCCGCCTGCCCCTTTTGCTGTCTTCCTCCCCTCCCACTCTTAGTCTTTGCTCTGCTAGTATATTTCTTATATTATATAACACTTTATTTATTATTCATTTTCGATTCGTGCTTTTACGGCGACTGCGACGCCGACAGCGTCGCTGACTGCGCGTCATCGACTGCGCGGCGACTCAAGTTTGTTATTTCTCTTGTCTGCAACTTGCTCACCACAATCCGAAAAACCCCCACTGCCACTGCAACCACCACCAAACACCACCTGCTCCTTGGCAATTCCTTGCGACTTGGGTTTTCTTTTGGCTTGCTGAGTTTGCTGTGCGCCTGCTGCTTCGTAGCCTTCACTACTACAACTAGCAACTACTGCTGCTGCTGCTGCTGCTACCCCTGTTCGACTATGCCCCATGCCACCAGCTACCATCTCCTTAGTTGCTGCCGCTTTCGACGCTCATTCATTCATTCATTTATTTATATTACTCAAGCAACCGCACGCACACGCTTTGCCGCACCCGCACCCGCCCTCCCCCTTATTTCAGATCCTGCCGCATGTTGTCTATCTGTGACTGGGTCTAGTTGCTTGCGGCTGCCAGTCGAGCGTCTTTTATCCGCGTCCTGCGCCCGGTTTTATAGTTTTTGCGCTCATGCCATTCATTAATTTTATAAGAAGCAATGCTTGGCATAATAAATAATTAATTTAAATGGCAACTGCCTTCTTCGAATGCCTTCGACAAACTCTCGCTCCAAAAACATCCTTAGGTCTCTTGTCTCTTCTACCTCCCCCTTTATCTCTCTCCCTCTCCCTCTCTCGCTGTCTCTAAAGTGCTTCAAGTTGTTGTCGCCATTCTGTCGGGGAGACACAGTGAACATCCGTTATGCGTAACCAAAATACCACTCACAAAATCAATGACCATCAAAACTTGACAAACTTTTCATTAATCATTAAATTTTTGTTGTAACATAAAATTACTTTTTTTATTACTAAAATATCACAATTTTATTACAGATATTTATATTTTCATATTATATTTATTTTACTATTATTATTTTTGTGCTGATACTTTTATTTTCATATTATAATTCGGCCACCGAAAAGCAAAGTTTGTCTGACTTATATCAATCAATATACGAAAAATATTGATTTAAAAACATAATTTGAATAAAAAAAACTATTTAAATAATCTTATTAAATTGGAATTCGACTATAGTCACCAACACAGTTAGTAACATAAAATGACATCTTTTATTATTAAAAATATCACCATTTTATTGCTGATATTTAAATTTGTATTTTATAATTCGAGCAAAGTTTGTTTGCGTTTCATTTAAATGCAACTTAATTGCCTATTCTAAATCAATCAAAATTAGAGAAATATTTATTTAAAATCATAATATGATTAAAAATTATTAATCCTATCACATACAAATGCAACAATAGAAAAACTAGAAGTAGAAATAAATTTAACAACTACTGTTTAAAAACAATTAGTTTTCATATTTATGAACTGACTTCGAATATAATCATCAAATGAGAATATAATTAGAATTTATGTTATTTTCTTTTCGTTAGAAAAATTGGACAGCTTCGCATTTTCCATATACAGATTTAGAATAATCTCTTCTTATTATTGATATGGGATAACTTTTTCTTTGGCTTTCTAACTGCCAATTTTTTAATAGTATATTTTTCTGGTTGTTCGGGTTTCTCAAAAATTGAATCGTTCGGCGTTTAGCCGGCAACTGTTTGTGTGGGCTCAGCTGCTGTTCATCTTTGGCGCTGCTTAACTATGCAACTCCTTGGTGTATCCCCGAGACGGAGTCCACGTTGGTGGCAGCACTAGAAGTGGCAGTGGCAGTGGCAGCGCCTCCGTCGCCGCCAACAACTAAATATTTAATAGTATTTTATTGCACGAATTTCACATAAAATATGCATATTAGCCAAATGCATTATTCATGAAATAATGTGAAAAACACATTTCGCGCAGGGTGAAGCCGCAAAAGGACAGCGGCAACGCTATAGAAAAGGGGTAGGGTAGGAATAGCGGGGAGTTATTACGACTCTAGCCAATGTATATATATAAATAAATTTATATATATATGTTATTTCTTGCACTTTACACAAGTCTACATATATATTTATGTGTACAGTTTGAATTGTGTATGGAAATGCAGAGAGAGAGAGAGAGAGAGAGAGAAGAAGAAGGCAGCAAAATACAATTGCAGTGGCAATTTCTGGGTAAAGGAGCTGGACTTGGACGCAATGTGTCAGCACTAAATGCAACTGAAACAACAACAACGACAACAACAACAACGACAACAACAACTGCTACAATGGCAAACAATAATTGTAGTAATCATAAAATCAAGTGCGAGTGCATGAAACTCACTCCACGCTTCTGTATTTTTTTTTTATTTTTTTTGTATTTTTGTATTTTTGTGTTTCTGTATTTCTGTATTTCTGTTTCTCTGACTGTTTCTGTGTCTGTGTTGAGTACTTGCAATGAAAGTTACGTTTTGTTTGAGCACAACAACAACAGCAACAACAACACAAAATACAACACACAACAATAATTTAAATGCAATAAATAATTATACGGCAAGTGTTGAGTGGAGCGCGCATTGAGGTGTGTCAGGTGTTGCCAACTGGCAGCAGCAGCAACAGCAACAACAGCAACAACAGCAACAACAACAACAGCAGCAACCAACAACTAAAATTACAATAAAACATTCAAAATGGGGGCAGCATTTGAGTGCAAGTGCGAGTGTGAATACCACTTCGAATGCTACCTCGACAAGGGCCAAGCCCAAAAAAATACCACAAGCTAGTTGTTGCCCTTACACTTGTACTCCTTCAAGTCTATCTACCCCTCTTGGAACTCGGACTACGACTCGGACTCGGACTCGGACTCGCACTCGAAGTCAAACTGGGGCTGAACTCAGTGAAAAACAACATAGAAATTAAAATGTTTTTAGCTTAGTGATGGTATTATCAAGTCAAAAACTGAAGTGAATAGTCAAAACATGCATAAAACGTGCTCATTTTTTATTTAGTGCAATTACGAAATAATTTATAACATGCAAAGAAATTAAAAGGTTGCAGCTTGTTAGTAGAAACTAAAATTAGTAACCATATTTTATGGCCTTTCCCATAATTATTATTTTTTTATGAACTATTTAATTTCCAAGAAATATAAAATTTGTCAAAACTAATATTAATAATTATGTTTATGAGATTTGCACAAAATTTATGAATTTCCAAATTTAATCAATTTGCAAACGAAAATACAAAAATTAAAAACATTTTTAAGTCTTTAACCTATTTGATACACTTTATTAATTCTGGGAATCTAATCAATTAAAAATTTAAGTACCACATATCAGCAGTTTTCAAAATACATTCCAAGCCTAATAAATTAATTCGAAGAATTAATAATCTTAATCTTATAGTGTCTATAAGCTGGAACATCATTAATAGACCCATTGAAATTTTAACCTTGGCGATCTCTAAGTGAATACCCAGTGAAGGCAAATAGTTGCTAGTTTCTATTAATAATTTGTCTATTTTTTTAACAGTGTACTTTTCTGTTTTTGTCACGCTCACTTTGCCATCTCTAAGGGCGAGTCTTGCAACATTTGCAATGTTGCAATGTGTTGCTGTTTATTATAGTTGTTTTTATATATAGTCTTTTTTGTTGTTGCACTATTTGCTTTAGCTATTGTTGTTCCCAACTGTCGTTATTGCTGATTGTTGTTGTTGTTGTTGCTGGAAATTGCAACTTTTTCGCCCTCCATGTTTTTTTTTTTTCATGTAATTTTTTATGTTAGCCACTTTTGATGGCGCCTCGCTTATTGTTGTTTGTAGCTCGCTGTTTGTTTCAAAGTAAAAATTAACGTTTTGCAAATAGTAATTTATTGTTTTTAGCATGCAGGATAATGAGGATATATGGTCGACAGTCGGGCTGCCACATGGCCCATGCCCCATCCACAATCTCTCCCCACCCGCTGTTAGTTGCACGCTTAAAGCTTACACATTGTTTGTAATTGTAATGGCCAAAGCCTTGCGTGTCCTTTCAACTGATTGCCAACACAAGCAACTGAGACAGAGACAGAGACAGAGAGAGAGAGAGGGAGAGTGGGGAAAGAGAGAACGAATGAGCTGACGAGCTGTCTACAAAGTGTTAAAACGCCTGCACACAATCATTAAATATTAATTCAATATGTAAGTATTTTCTATGCCAGGCTACAGGCATGCCATAAAAAAGATATATATATATATGTATATATATATATATATATGTAGTAGACCCCTAGACTATAAAAAATACTAATAGAGGACATACAGAGATATGTGCACACCCTAAGTCAACATCAGCATTAGGTCGCTTTTTAATTCTCGCAAGTTTAAATAATGAAGCACAAAGGCCGAGGAGCCACTGCGGGGCATATATAAATATATATATATATTATATATATATGTGTGTGTGTATATGAATAAGCTCGCTTATGTGTGTGTAAATACCAAGGCACTGGACTAAGACAAAGGACGAGGAACTTGGCACATTGTCAAAGACAAAGGACAAAGGCGAAATGCCAAAGCAGGAAACCGGCTGCATTTCGGTCAAGCGCACAAATGTATGCTATGCCATTTAGACGTGATCTCACGCATTCACACACACACACTAACACACACATATACGCATAGCTAATGCTTATTTGAAAGTCGGCCTAAAGGCGCTGCGCTGCTGCGACCAATCGAATACACCATAAGCCAAAAGCCAAGAGCCAAAAGCCTCTTGCTCAAAATGGCCACACAAAAACTGCATGCATATATATTAGTAACACACTCACACACACTCACACACACACTTACACACACACACACTCAATGTGCAGTCGCATAAAGCCTTGAAATAATATTTAATATTTAGAGAGACATAAATATTAAATGAATGCCGCTGTGTTACTTAGCAAAATCCAATGCTATGCAAAAAGGTAACACAACTTTCCAGCCACACCCCCCCACAATCCGCAGCCCCTTTTTGCCACGCCCACAATGCCCATATATTGTATAAAACAAGAATTACAGCTAACACATTCCAAGCGTTATTATTTCTCTGCCATTTTTTCTACTTTCTATTCGTGCACTAAGCAAAAGAAGTTGAAACTTTGGTGAAAAAAATGGTTGCCCAAATAAATATTCAAATATTTAAATATTCAAATACTCATTATTAATATGCATAAATATTTATAATTATTCAACTTGACAACAAATTAAATATAGGTAAATTATAACTTTTTTTAATTACAATAAATTTGCTACTTTTTCTTTCGTGTTTTTTTTTTTTGTATTTTACTTTATTTCTTCAGGTGTATTGGCCTGGCTCGCAGCTGTAGGTTAAACTGCAATTCAGCTTATATATAGAGTATATATATAGAGTATTTTATAGCCATGCCACGATTTTCTTTAGCCGTCTGCTCGTCGAGAAATCGCGCAAACATTTTTAGTTTTTGTTTCTATTGCTGTTGCTGTTGCAATTGTTGTTGTTGTTGTTGCTATTTCAGTTCAGTTTTCAGTTTTCAGTTTGAGTTGCTGTTTTGTATTTGATACCTTTGGGAAAGTCGCAGCTAGGCCAGGCTACCAGCCATAGTCATAGTCAGAGTCAGAGTCAGAGTCAGAGTCGAACTCTCCAGCAGCCAGCGTCGAACATTCTGCAGGAGCCCATACGAAAATCTTATGAAATATGCACGGCCTCTGTAATTTCTTATTTAAAATGCCATTAAATTTTTTGAATAGCATAGAGAGAGAGAGTGAGAGAGATAGAGAGATAGAGAGAGACAGAGAGAGAGAGAGTGTGGGGTATAGTCTCTAAAACAGAGCGCAGCATGCACTCGGGTCCTGGGTAAATAGAGGGGCACACCTGTGTGTGTGTGCTACTGTGTGTGTGTGTGTGTTGAGCGACGAGGTTAGACAAATATGGTTGGTCTGCTGCTGCTGCTGCTGTTTGAGGTGCATGCCACATGGGGGCAGAGTCACATCTCTCGACTCAACTCGAGCCGAGCCGAGCCTCAACTCAACTCGACTCGCCAACTTTTAAAATGCATTTTTGATTGTTTTTCCGTTGCAGCGCCTAAATGCATGCAAAAGCTGAGCAACCCCAAAAACCGCCCACTCCACACTTTGCTGAGTGCGTATGCAGCTCATTAAAGTGCGTTGTAAAGCGCATCATGCATCTTTTATACGCACACACACACACACACACACAACGAGTACTCTCTATCAGCTGTCATTTGGCATCTATAAGTATGCCATATGCGATTGCAATTGCATCTATAGATACAGATACGGATACAGACACAGATACAGATGCGAATACAGATACATATGTATCTGCACCTGCATCTGCATCTGCATTTTGTATCTGCATTTGTATCCATGTTAATATTGATTTGGTCAAGCGTGTGTTGCGCTCGCGCGCTTTGCTTAAGCTAATTAATACACATACATAAACAAATATATATGTATAGATAAGCATATATATATCTGTTATATATATATATATTTTGTATATATATATATATGGTTAATGCATGTCTGGCCACAAAGCTTGATTGTCTCTGTCTCGGTGGCTGTCAGTTTTATTTGCAGGACGGATTTCGCAAAATAATTACAAATACACACGAATTAAATTTGCATTAGAGCCGCAGCCAATTAGCCACTGGTAGCAAAGCTTTTGGGCCCGGTCAACCAACTAAGCAAGTTGTTGGGCAGGGCTTAGTGTTTGCCGCTGAATGCTGTGATTGGAGCTAAAACTTGGCTACACTATGCAAAATATTTATGGCTTAAACAGCACAAAACAAGTTAGAACATCCAATTGACACGGTTAACTAGTTCTTTCAACATGAATATTCGATCTGATTAATACAAATTGTGTTATCAAATATCGATTATTATCGTTGATATACGCAAACTTCTGTTCCTAAATTAAGCTCTCTAATTCTGACTTTCTTTTTTATTTATTTTAACATTTTTAATATTTTTAAATTCTGGATACCGAAACTGTTTTGTACAAACAGTTCATAAACACAAAAAATTCTTAAGAATTTAGTTAATCAACGATGAATCAGTTGAAAAATTGAACTGAGTAAATAATGGAAATCTTTATTCTGATACTCATATCTCCCAATCTGGCACTTACCATTGCTTAGTCATTACTATATTCATTTTTTTTCTGGCAATTCATCCAAAATTCTAAAAATTATACGGCCATATAGACAACTTGTTTAAATACTGCCCATAAAAAAACTGGCATTCATTTGAATATCTTTTCTAGCAATTAAAATAAAAATCGCCTTTTTGCGAGAAAGATAAAATAATTTTCTCAGCGCGTTATATATGGCTTATGCAGCATTAGCTGATGTTTGCATTTCAATAAAGATTTGTGCCTCAATGATGTGTACATATACTTATTATATATATATATATATATATATATATTT
Source organism: Drosophila dives (assembly GCA_035042365.1). Lineage (NCBI taxonomy): Eukaryota > Metazoa > Arthropoda > Insecta > Diptera > Drosophilidae > Drosophila > Drosophila dives. The sequence continues at coordinate 8,792,603 of JAWNLJ010000326.1, read as the reverse complement.
ATATATATAGACACAGCAGCAACGAGAAAAGGCTGCGTCATTTTTATTGGTTTCGCTTCAAGTGCAGGAAATTGTCTGTAGCCCATTTAAAAATAAACAATAATAAAATAAATAATTAAGAAATACGCTTTTTGTGCTTTTAATTATAAACAAAAGCGAGCAGAGGGTGCCGGGTGTGTGGGGGGGGGGGGGTATGGGGGTATGGGCTTGAAGGCATTGTGTTGAACAATTTGTTGAGAAACGAAAGAGAAGCATTACATAAACGCCCAAAATAAATAATATTAATATAAATGCCAGCGATTAATAAGTGAATCACACACACAACAACAACAACAACAACAACAACAACAACAACAATAACTACATCTGAACACGCGCAGCTCAAATTAATAATATAAATATAAATGCCAAAAATAAGTTGGTAATTTTTGTCTTTCTTTCTTCGTTTTTTTTTTTTTGTGTTTACGTTTTTTATTTTTGGCCACGCACGAAATAAATCAAATACAATTTGGTTTATTCTCCTTTCTGTTACTGTTGTTGCAAGATCTCAAATTAGGCACAAAAAGCATACACATCTATATAGTATTGTGATAGAGGGCGTGGCACAATCGGGCGCCTTAGTTGGTTTTAGAAATTCACAGGTCTCTCTATTTGCAGGCAAGTCTCGAGTTTGTGGCAGTCGCCTCTTTAAATTGTTGTACTTAATATACACCTTTTTATGTATTTGTTATGTGAGCATATCTACACACTTATACAATATGTGTGTGTGTGTGTGTGTGTGTATATCTTTATTGACTTAACATTGTTTGTTCAACAAACAAAATGCTCGATTGTTTTTAGTCTGACTTTTTATTTATTTTTAATGAGCCCCACAGCAACAGCAGATTCAAAGACCAAGGGCGGAGGAGGAGAAGGTGGAGAAGGAGGCAACAATGTTGTAATAGTATTTGCTATGGTTGTTGCTTAAACATCTTTTAGTATCTATTTGTCTAAAAACTGTTTGTTTTGTCTCTGTTTCTGTCCACATGGCCTGGCTCCAAAGCACATGCGTATTTTATTTTATTATGGATTTGCGTAGATCTTCACATTTTCCATCTCTTTTCTGCTAACGTTTATTTTCTTTATAAAAATTGTATTTTTTTTTTATGGCACACCAATTACAGAAAATGCGTCAAAAGCACGAGGCTATATGGGGAAATGGGAATTGAAATAATAGAGGCTTTTAAGCTGACCATAAAACCCATGAAATTCATAATAAATAACAGATGCTTGCATTTATTTATTTATTTGGTATTGTCATGAAATTTTCTCCCTCACATTTGAAATAACAAGTTTTAGATATTTGCTTGTCCCACTTTTATGATACTCGGAACCCATTCGACCCATATTTTTCAACAGCTGGGTTCAATGTAACCCAGACTCTTCCAGAGTATTTTAGCTTCTTATAGCCTTTTGTATAAACTTCATATTTTACTATTATATTCTAATCGGATAAGAGAATTATAACCTTTTGTTTCAGATAAGCTTATCGGTTATCCTTTTGGTTATTCATCGTTTTCAATTCACACTCACAATGTGAATACAAATATTTAAAAAAAAGGCTATAAAAATAAACCTGAAATACATATTTCTGATTCGCTGATCAGCTTTGTCTTCGTCTGCTTTTCGTATTTCGTATTCGAGTTCAACTTCGAGATACGAATTTGGAATTGACTTATTAATTAATTTATGCAGACACGTTTTAGTTTGATTATTTTTAAAATTTTTGTGTAATTTGCTTTATGTTTATGTTTATTATTTGTTTCACAACAAAAAATGCCCAGCCAATGAGCTCGAAGAAGTAGTCGGAAAAGAAAAAATATTTCTTATTGTATTTGTTGTTGCCCATTTCGATATAGACAATTATATATTTGGCCATAAATTATTTTGCTCTTATTTTATATTTCGCTTTATTTAGAAATATTTTGTTTTGTATATTTGCTGTTTCGATATTTTTTTTTTTTTTTTGCATATAAGTTGATTTTAAAACGACAGCAGTTGTGCTCTATCTGCATGTCTATGTAAGTTTTTTTTTTTATTATTTTAAATTTAAATAAATTAAATTTTATGAGTAAACATTGACCAAATTTTCCACGCACTCCAACAACAACAATAAAATAGATACAATAACAAAATAGTTTTGATTAATGTAAATGCGACTATGTTAACATATTTTTTATGCGCTCAAAGTTCAGCTGCGAATCCAATTTCTATATTTATATATATATAAACTGACATTTTAATGTGCCCCCAATCTTGAATATATATCTTGATTTTATTATTTTTATTAATATTTGCATCTGCGTCAAATGGATCGTAAAAAATTATGAAGAGCTTTGCAGCTGACCCTTTTGTTGAAAGAAATATAATTTTCAGATTTATGAGAAAGATGAAAACAATTGAAATGCTTTCATTTGGGGTTCAAGGGGCATAAAAAGTGTGGCTTGAAAGTGTGTTACTGTTATTTTTGTAGCTAAACCGATCTCTTATGGCTCATTAGGTCAGTGCGCACCCCCCGAAGTTATATAATTAGCTCAACACACACACGTACACGCACACACACACACATATCGATCTGGACAACAATCCCAAAAGCGTATCAATCAAAATGCCGCTATTTTCAAGCTCCGCGAAGTCTGATTTGATTAGACAGCCGCCACACGCCGTCGCCAATGCAAATAAGCACAACAACAATAGCAACAGACAACAATAAAAACAACAACAACAGCAACAACAACAACACATACAACAATACAACTAATTCTCACTAATAGAAGTGAATAACAACAAAAGCAACACATTCCCAGATTTCTTCTCTAGCCACGGGCAACATTTTTCATGTATATTAAAATAAATTTTAAACATTTCGTTGCCGTTTGTCATGTTTTTTATTTTGTTTTTTATTTTGCTATCTTTTTTACCATTTGCGCATGCGCGCAAACTGCCAAACGAGCAGATAAATAATTAATGCAAATAAAAACGCAGACAGCTAATAAACGCGACCTTTTAATGCCCTGTAATATGTAAAATTGATCAGATTTAAGCCCATTAACTAATTTAAACACTTGAAGGCCAAGTCTATGAATAGATCTAACTTAAATGGAAACTTAAAAACAGACTTCTCCTTCTTAAGTTAGTTAAATTAATCATTATTGCCTAGTCCAGTCAACAGTCCAATAAACCCTATTTTAATTATTTTGTTGGCATTAAAACGTGCCGCAAACAAACACCAATACATATACATCATATATATCGAAGGGCAGTGTATGAAAAAGAACAGATGTAAATCAAATGTGATTTATAACATCAATTTGATAAATCTATAAATAAAACACGAGCAAATAATGACAAAATGAAAACTAATGATAATAAAATATGCAAAACTTTGTATAAAAATAGCATCTGTGCAATAGAAAAAATTGTAAATTTATATAAATAATGAATTTGGGGAGGGGTGCAATGTGGAAACCAAGGAAAATGTAACACCTACAACAGCATCTACTAAATGGGCCAAGTCATCATGACGAAGGAGAAAATAAGAACCCCAACTTGATATATAAAGTGCCCATATGCATAAATACAATGAAAGTAATTACAAATGTAATTCAACTGACCGACAAAACAAAACAGAAAAAAACACAGGCAAAGTTGAAGGGAAAATTGGAAAACACATTAGACACACACAACAAAGTGTTTATGTCTGTGTGTGTGTTAGTGTGTGTGTGTGAAATGACGCACCCTCGAAAGAAAAGCCACAAAAACAAAACAGCAATAAAAACCATTAATTAAAACTATAAAAATTACAAGGAAAAACTCTAATTTTATTATTTATTGTAGTTCGCATATTTTATTATAGTATTAGTATTTAATTACAGAGCGGAGCAGTCTTCAAAAGTTTTTCCCACTTTATATTATTATTAAAATGTCTTGGCTTGTCATTGTCTTTTATCTTTCTTTGTGATACATATATATATATATGTATAGTTACAGTGGGAAGGGGGTTTTAATGACCATGCCACAAGCGTTGACTTTTAATTGAACTGATCGGCGATGTGTGTATATTCAAAATACTAAATACACCTAATTATACGTGTACATTTTTCTTTTTGTTATAATTAAATTATATTTTAACTTTCTTTGGCCAGTTAATTAGATGGTTTAGCTTTTTAATGACAAGTTCTTTGTGATGAATTTTTTTTTTTTATAGTTTGAACCCGAACTGAAACTGTGTAAACGGAGTATAGTTAAAAAAGTATGAAAAAAGCAGTTGACTATATATTCTAAATCAGTATCAATATCCGAAACAATTTGATTAAAATTTCTAGCTTACCATAAACGATAATCGATAAAAATCGATTGACACATTTTTCTAATAAAGAAAGCAGATTTATATACAAAAGATTAATTATTTGTAATTATTTTATCAACAGCAGTTTCGGGCTTAAGGGTATCTGCACGTCGACCTCTCCCGACTAGAACTATCTTACATGCTTCATTTATATTTTTTTAATTTTTCTTTGGATTTTGGGGTCAAACGCATGGCTCACATATACATTAATTGTCTTCACGCCCCGCACGACATCTGCGACTGCAATTTATTATATCATTATTTAAGACACCTCTTAAGTCGACTGACTCATAGTGTTCCCAAGAACCACACCCAGATATATTGCCATATTTATCACTAATAAACCAATTTCATTATAAGTCGATGACATGAATCAGCAGCAGCGGCAGCAGCAAAAACAGCAGCAGCATCTCAAAAATTTACAAACAATCGTTCCCCTTTCTTGCCACCTCGCCTCCTTGCAACGTTGCCTCCCACAACAAGTCAACAGATACATATATTATTTATCATATTTTTTTGTGTTCATTTTTCATTCGTCTCATTGCAAACTATAAATTTAGAATACAATTTGAAATAATTATGCACATTTACATAAAACTTTAATAACTCGTCCGTGCACAGAGAGAGTGAGAAAGATACATTTGTATCTCAGCAGCAGCAGCAGCAGCAGCAGCTGAAGGCGGCTCATTTCGGATTTTGTATCTTGTATCTTGTATCTGGCGCACATGCAAATACAGTTCAAAGACCTGTTCGCTGCCAGAGCGAGCGAGCCGACAAATATGAAAAATAAAATCAGCAGCAGAGAATAATTAAAAATGTTATTTGAACAAAATACAAGAATTGTGCTAAGTTTTTACATATATCATTCAGTTGGCTTAATCGAAAATAGAATTTAAACAAAACAAACAAATAAAATATGTATTAAAAAAAATACGTAGATACGTGTGAATTAAAAATAAATACGAATAATTACGGCACTGCCGCCCAAAAGATACATTTGTATCTAAAGCGACAGCTAAATTACAGTGCGCTGACGCAGCGTTTTCTTAAATGCTCTCCAAACGACTTCATTACATAGACATTTATATGAATAAGATGTACATTTATATAAATATAGTAAATGACATAGACATAGATATAGATATAGATATAAACCATTGACCAAGTTGGCATTCGCCTCTATTCGAAGTGACTCAGGCACATAAAATTAATTATAGCTCTGCAAAAACATTTATTTAGTTTTGCTCTGTCCGTTATTAATCAGCGCAGATACACTGTAGACAGAAACAGACACAGATACATATATGCATATATATATATATATATATGTATCGTATATCTAATAAATATTTAATTAATTATAGCAAGCATGAAAAAAATTACAATTTGTTCCTGGAAACTTTTGCGCTCTAAACAAATTACGCCAGCTTGCAAATTACTTAGAAAACATGTGTTCAACTTTACGAGTGTGTGTGTGTGTATGTGTGTGTGTGTGTGTGTGTGTGTGTGTGTGTGTGTGTGTGTGTGTTTACACTGCTATGAAAATAACAAATTAAAACTGAACTTGAAGCTAGCCACTAAATTAAGCAAAATTTAATTATAATATATCTGCTTAGTATTGTCTAAATTACTGTATAAGCAATGTGCACTGACAGAAAACACAATATATAAAAAAATTATTCCATATTTGTCAAAAAAGAGAACTGTGTCTGAGAAGAAAGTTTTGGGAATACGAAGTATTCCTTTCAGCTTACTGTAATATTATTTATTTATTTTCCTTCAAGCATTAAATGTGGCAAAAATTATAGTCACAACTTGACTTAAAAAGAACAAAGCATCTACGATCCAATAAAGTTTATATATATATATTCAATAAGCACATCTAATTTGTAAATATGATTAATAATTTAAAAATAATATATATAATTCCCTTAGCAATCAATGAATCATGAAAATCAAACAAGAACAAAAAATGTTCTTTCGAAGGTTTAAGGGTATCTGCCAATGGAATCGCCTGTATGGAAAATTTTTTTAGATCCAATTTTTCTCCAAGTGCAGAAAGTCATTCATTTGTTTTAGTCAAAATTGAATTATGCCGAGATCTGGTTGGCAGTTGTACGCTGTTGAGAAATATATATCAACAAACAAAAAAAAAAAAACAAAATAATAATAAACTCACACTATGGATTCTAAGTATTTATAAAATATGATTTATTATGGATGTCTTGGTGTTTTCGAAAAGCGATTTGTGCGTGTGGCACATTATACCACATAAAATGGCTGGCGTTTAATTTTGTTTTTGAATTTAGTGTGTTTGATATATGTGCGACACACACAAAAGCATAAAACACACATTTGCAATAGATTTGAATTTATTAGCCGACTGGCTGTTTGAAATTAATAAAGTAAATTTGACCTCACACACAAGGAACACGCGACAATATAATGAATGAATAGCGAATGCCAGCCACCAGAAGATAAAGATACATTCGTATATAAATTGAGAGTACAAAAAAAAAAAAAGAAAATGAAGAGGAGAGAAATAGGCAGAAGTGACAAACGGCACCGGCTGCAATTAGCACGCTGAACGCCAAATGCTAAATGCAAAATGCGAAATGCAAAATGCGAGATGCAAAATGCGAAATGTGCAACAGCGGACCAGCCTTGATAAATGCCTTTGGTAGCGGCAGCGGCAAAACAAACTGTGCAAATATTTGACAAAATACAACTATAAATATTGCCAAAGAATTAATGCGGCGTCGCACGTCGCCGCCAGACAAATAGTCTCGCATGCTTACGGCAGCATACGGCACCAAACTGTATACAGTGACACCAAAAAGTGCGTTGACAGCCAGGCAACGTGGCCAGCAACTGTTGCCCCGCACAGTAGACTGTACTCAGGTATGGGTCATGTTAACAGCATCTCTTAGCCAGCAGCAGCAGCAGCAGCTGGCTTTAAGAATCCATCATTTCTATTAACGGTGTCAATTCAGCAGCGAGGCGTGTTCAAGTGTTTCTTGTTGTTGCTGTTGCTGTTGTTGCTTAACGGTTGTTGTTGTTGCTCGCTGTTCTCTGTTCTCTGTTCGTTTATCTCTTGTTTAAGCATTTTCCTTATTGACTTTGGCGTTACAGTTAAATAAATAGCGACTAGAAAATGTATTCGTTAAGCAAATATTGTAAATACGATAGTTTATATCTACTCTTTTTTTTTCTTCTCTCTTTTGTTTTTTTTGTTTTTGTTTTTGTTTATCTGGGCAACGAGTGTATTTAGTCTTTGCATTTGCATTTGCATTTTTGTGCACAGGTGAGCCTAATCGAGGGAGAGGGAGAGGGAGTGGGGCAGTGGGCTGCGGCACAGGTGCTTTTGTGTGTAGATCTCACAAATGGTGTGGCTTTTATTTGTATGGATATTTTCCACTCGACCCACTTGCACTTGCTGCTAATGCGAGGGTGGTCTTTTAGCATTTACCTGTCAACAAGATTCTGGAGACGTGCCTTAAAAAATATGTAAACTTTTCTTGGAAAGTGCTTAAAATACCATTATTAAGTTTCTAGTAAGTCTCTTAAGTCGTAGTTTGGCATGTAGATTCCGATCAAACTTCTTAACGAAAATAAACAAAGATTAAACTCTAAAAATATTACATCGAACGCAAAAGGGACCCTTTGTGTGAAATAATATTATTTAAATAGCTGCCACATGGGGAAAACAATATGGAATATGCATTGGAGAAATGGACTTTGAATTACTTTCTAAACAATTTGGAGTGCAGCGCGCAGCATACAGAGTCAGAAGCCATAAAATGCACCCCCCGCCCACAACTAATAAAATACATAAATAACAAATGCAGAAGCGACGAGAACAACAACAAATCGAAAAGAAGGAAAAGGCATTAAAACCCGAATACGAACATATGTTTCCTATTACAAATTATATATCCAGAATCGTAATAATTGCACCCAGCGAGGAAGCGTAGAGAAAAGACAAGCAATGTGTGTGTGAGTGTGTGTGTGTGAGACACACAGATGATTCGATTTATTTAACAGATCTCCGGCAGATCTTTGCTCTGCTGCTGGCACTGGTCGATGTCGATGCGGGGGTGCAGCGTGGAGAGACGAGGAGTAGATGAGAGCAGCCTAAATAAAGAAATGCATTCAAAAAGGCTGCAGCAGCAGAGAATTAAAAACAAAGAGCGAGCGGCAAAAGTAAAAGAAATAAATAATGAAAACACAGAATTTACTAAGGCAAATGCTCGCCGCTGTTGTTGTTGTTGTTTGTAACGTAATAAATATTGATATGCGCACACACATGTACACACATAGAGAGAACTGTGTGTGGAACTGGCCAAACATGCCTTTTACATGTGTTTGTTCTCCTCGACGGCTGTGCTCGCCGTACAAAGATGCATTTAATAATTTACAAATGCATTTGCAGCAGATGTGTTAAAATTCGTAAAGTAATAAAATAACAAATCAAACGCAAACACACACACACACACTAACACACACACAAGAACTAGATGCATCAAACGAACTTCAAAGGCTAGCGGACGTTTTAGGTAGAAAAGAAGAAGAAAAAAATCTTGTATTTACAGATGCGACTAAACAAGCATAGATAAATAAACACAGGAACACATTCCGTTAGTTAAACAGCAGAATAGGAAAATTCACTCGTTTACTCGCACTCGCACTCTCTCTCTCTCTCTCTCTCTCTCTCGCTCTCTCTCACTTTGGTGCGCTACTTGAGCTCAAACGTAGCTGAATGAAAGTTAATTTAAAGCCAAATTATACGCATACTTGGCGCCAGGCGAGCCTCAACAGCACAACACAAAAGGATATATGCTGCATAGGCATAGCTACACACACACACACATACACATACACGCACACTCGAACAGCTTTGCAACTGGAACTGCAAAGCATTTGTGTGAGTAGCGCTCTGCCTCAAATCGAATATTTCCAACAAATTGCTTTTGCATAAAGACAGCCGCCACTTGCCGGCTAACTGCAACTGCCACACACACAAACACACACACACATACACACCCCCTTGCAGCAGCACTAAAGCACCTAAAGAAATTGCAGCTGCGAGTTACTTTAAAATTTAGAGTATGAGCAAAAAGAGTTATGTTGAGAGCACAATTATGTGTGTGTGTGTGTGTGTGTGTGTGCCTGTTTGTGCGGTGCGCATTTTGGCTAATATGACGCCTAAGTGCAGTTAAAGGCTTTTTTAGTTAATGCCAAATTAGAGGCGTTTCAACTAGCAGCTTTTCGTCCTTTTTTACGCAGAGTTCTCTGTTTGTCCTCTGCATGAGATATGTGGGCTGATTACAGTTGATGACTGATGAGTGTTGCATGACGAGAAAGAGTTGAGTTGAGTGTTAATAATGATGATGCAGTAAAAAAAAACAAAAAAAAAAAAAACATACTAAAATGAGGCATATTTAGAGTGCTACTTGGGAATGCAAAATAGAGCAAGACGTGCTCCAACTGCAACTATCTAAATTACACAGAAAAAGGGAGGTGAAAATAGATCTTAAGTCTATCCTTAAGGTGTTTTTTTAATAGCTAATAATCTATTATATATAAGCTTTTGTATAAAGCTCAATCATCAATATTTTTTTAAATTCAATTAATATGCTTATTATTTTAGCTAAGATAAACTTTGTATAATCTGCATAATACCTAAACAAACTTGTTATAAATTTACTTTAAGAAAAGATAGAGAAGTAAAGAGATATCCCAAGTCGACATTTTTTAATACATTAGTTAATTTAAGCTAGACAAAATACACTTATTATTTTAGCTATGCAAATTTTGTACAACTCTAAACAAATAAGCTATGAATTTCAAGGCATTCAAGCCACACTTAAACTAAATAGATAGATATATACATTGATAGATAGATAGATAGATAGATAGATGCACGAGGCCACGCCTTGAATATAATATGCTCAACAGTTGCGTAAATTATAGCGCATTAAAATGCCATTTTCGTGGAAATTGCACGTGGAAAAGTGCGCAACAGCAGCAGCAATTTTCCATCATTGCTTTCATTTCAGACTTCAATTTTGGACTGTGTGTGTGTCTTTAATTGTGTGCTGCAGTCGAAATAAAAAGTATCTATAAGATACATGAGGCACAGCTCGCGCTCTATGTGTGTGTGTGTGTGTGTAGCTGTAGCAAGGCAAGCGTCACCTGCTACTTCTTGCTGCCAGTTATAAATATTGTATTTGCCAGAGCCGACTGCCTCATCTGCTCCTCTTTGTGGCAAGTTGCAAGCAAGAGTTCCTCAGCTCAGCTCAGCTCGGGTTTATATTTCTCGTATCTGTAGCTGTTGTTGATCTGTTTGTATATCTGTTTGTCTGTCTGTCTGTCTGTTTGTCGGTTTGTCTGTTTGTTTGTAATTGCGTAAACATACTCGTACATATTTTATTTTATATTTTATTGTTTCGCTTCGCTGCGCTGCGCCATAAGGGCAGATACCTATAATTTTCTTATGTCTTTCTCGTACAATGAAACACACACACACCAACACACATATACATGCCGAACTACAACAGCGGACAACGGCAATAATAATAATAATAATAATCATCATTATCATCATTATCATCTTCGTCGTCGTCGTCATAAAGACAACAAACGGCAAAAACAGTCACCGACAACAACGACAAAGTCGCCAACTGAACTAACGACATAGAAATGTGTGTACCCTACAATAAATGTGAAACAAATAAATAAAATGTAATGAAAGCCAGTCAAATAATAAATGAAAATGAAAATATAAAACACAAAATGCACCACACACACACACACACAAAACAAAACCAGGGAAAACAAAAAAAGTTAAAAGCAGCCGTCGCGATTCGAGATGTAAATTAATGTGAATGTGTCTTTGGAAATGTGAAATGTTTGTTATTGTTGTTGTTGTTGCTTTTACTGTTGTTGTTATTGCTGTTGTCTTCAATTTGCTGCCAAAGGAAATTGTCTTCGTTGCTGCGGCCAACGACCCACGAAACCAGAACATCTTCAACTTATCGAGTAGAGTGTTTTTTTTTAGCAGAAAATAGCAAATTCAACTAATTATAGATAGATAGGAAATCTATTAGAAAATTGATAATAATTAAACTTTCGTAAAAATGCGAAGATTGAGGCAAGTTATGGAAGAGTAAATAACAGAAAAATTTAGAATGAACTAAGACTTAAAAAAATATATAAAATAATATAATATAAATTGAATTATGTTTTTCTATGTCAGATATTTAAAATATATATAAGTTCGATTATAGAATATCTTGGTTATTTAAATAAGATCGGTTTATGATAGCTAATCGAAATAGCATTATTGACATTATAAAGATATTCTTAGCTTAAAATAGACTTTCTAACTATAATGCTATATGGCATTTATGATGTCGATAATAGTTAACTGAAAATAGCACGACATGTACGTAAATACCAGGGAATTGTATTTATATAACATTTATGATGGCACCGCTTACACATACAGTATATATATGCAATATAATAATAAATTGTTTTTATTTAAACAATTACCGCTGAGCTATAAATTATTGCGGTCTGCACATAAATAATTCTAAGTCATTCGCGTCGAATCTATGACAATGGAAATGTTTAAACTGGCTCTGTTTTAATGACCTCTGATTAGCTTGTATCGTGTTAGCAAAACTACCCGCACATATATACTATATATATTCATTATATATATATATATATATTTATACATATATATTTATAAATGTAGGTACAATTATTTATTCTTGCAATCTTATCAACAAAATTACTTTCAGAACTGAAATCGACACAAGAACCTAAAAAGATTACAAATTGCTATTATTATTATTATATTGTGCATTAGTTCTGTCGCGATAAGATCTACGCAGGGTTTAACCCACATCCGTTTTATTGTGGCTTTTGTGTTTCTATTTCTTTTATACCCTGTTTTTTTTTTATTATTATATTTTTGTCTTGACTTTGCCTTGATCCGCTGCCCGCCAATAAAATAAGTTAGTTATTTATTTCGAGAGTCGATTTCGACAAAAACCACTTTGTAATAACACATTTTATGGTTTTTTTCTTAAACGAGGGGGGAAGCAGACGCAGTGCAACACAAATTATCGAAATTGTGCCATAAATTATAAAAGGGGGGTCTTTTTATTTCCTGTTTATTTCTCGCATCGATTTTGTAAGATTTCTTTTTATATTTCAATGAAAAAGAAGTCGGCAAATAAGAACAAAAGAAAAAACACATAACTTTGGAAACTTGGCCTTAAAATTGATTAAGCCGGTAAGAAGCAGAGGCTAAAGAGTAAACGCAACTAAACAGTTATTTTCACACTGTCACACACCGCCTGCGGTGGTCTCCTGGCGGCGCAGATCTTAAGGTTTTCCATCTGGTTTATCTTTTTATGTAAAATCCCAAAAACATAAATGTGATTTATTTACCCCGAGACTGCAAATCAATCAAAATGGTCTAATGAGCTGCCCCCGAGCCGATCCCAGCTCCAACACGACCCGTTGTCAATCCGGAAACAGTTGACATCGAACTTAGTCTGACCAGATTCACACGATCCCCAAAAACCGGGGTCTTTAGATAACATGCGCCGATGTATTTAGCTAATGACCTCCGCTCTGAGCTCCGAGTTCTTGTCTCTTCTCTCTTCTCTCTTGTCTGTTGTCTGTTGTCTTCTGTCTCTTTCACTGTTTTCTCGTCTGTTCTCTGCGAGTTCAAGCAACCTGCTTTGCATAAATCGACATCTTAGACAAAGTCTAAGAACACAATTTGCAGACTTTGCGCTTACCACAATTATGACTAATGCGGAGACAAAGAGAAATGTGCACTCTCTCTTTCTCTCTCTGTCTCTCTAACGCTCTGTTGCTCACTCTCTCTCTTTCTAACTATTGCAAAACTTTTCTGCACTTGGCAATTTTCAGTAATTTCCTTTCAAAAACAAAAGCAAACCCAAAAGGTGCAGTTAACAAGCATTGCTGACTTTAAGTTACCTCGTAAAAAAACAAATACATTAAAAAGTTGCAAATGAGATAAATTTCCTCAATAAAAAAAAGTTATAAATCAAGTTTAGATTTAATTTCTAATAAAACCATTTGCAGCTTTACATTTTCTCAGATTAAAATTATGTACATTTATTACTGTAATTCCATCATAAATTCGTATAAATACCCTTTAAGAATACCCAGAAAAGGTTGCACAAACTAACATTTAATGTGAAGTATTTTAAAGATGATTGTGAATTTTCTCAGTTTGCACATAAATACGTATTATGTTCAAAACCCACTAATATTGCCTTTATAAATCTATGTACAACATTATTCATGCTTATATTTATAATATTACCATAACTATATACGCAAGCCCTGCACAAATAATATTCCCCGTTGCCTTTTTTTGCCAGAAAAAACGGAGCGAGAAAGTCAAGGAACTCAAAATGAGCGTCACCCAAAAATGATGTGTAAACAAGAAGAGAGCAAGTAACAATGAATGGGAGAGGAGAATGAGGGGGCGAGAGGATGTCAAGAAGTGGCTGCCCAAAATGTGCTACACACAAACACCACACACCTCCCCCTCGCGCAGATGCGACAATCAGCTACTTATTTTCACAGCAGCCTCCGTCGACGACTTTTGCGACTTTTGCTGACTGCTTGGTATTCAAGCGCTCTCAGCACTTCGTGTGTGTGTGCAAGTGTGCAAGTATGTGTGAATTTCTGTGAATGAAACTCAACTAAACAGAGCAGAGCAGAGCAAGAAGGCAAAGAGAGAGAGAGAGTGAGAGCGAGTGTTGCCTTTGCCGGCAGCTTTATGCTCAGTGCTGGCAAAGTTGCGACTCTATTAAGTAATAGGCGCTCAGTTTTTGGCCAACGACTCGAGTCGACTCAACTTGACTTTTTTGCCACCTACTCACGCATTTCCTCACTTCCTCACTTCCGCACGTCTGCCTGTCTGTCTGTCTGTATATGTTTTGGAGGGGGCTGCCAGCTGGCGTCGCGGGGCTTTCCCCAATGACGAAGACAACAAAAACAGGCGAGTTTTGGCTACTTTTTCTGACTCCGTCGCCTCCTTTCTCCTCCTCTTCCTGCTTAGCTGTTCTATTTTGCGCCCTGCGCTGTTTTTATTACAATTTTCTCTTGATTTCATTTCAATAAATTAACAAAGCAACAGTAAATTGCGAAGCACAAGATAATTAAGCGCAAAAATGAAGAAAATGGTTGCCATCGTTTTTTCTTCCCCCTTTCCAACCATTCCTCTCATCTTTTCTAGCAAGTCTCATTTATGCAGCAGCTGCTGCTTCAGCTGATACATATTGAATACTTTGTGTCTATCTATGGATATATCCACAGCTCAACATTCATATTCATAAGCCACACACATTCTCGCACACACACACACACACTCTGAGACAGCACTCATGGAGCAGCGACGACGCATTTATGCATTATTTATGCCACAAATAATACAAAAACAAACACAAATTCAACAAACACACAAATAGAAATATAAATACACAAAATGCATACAAGTATTTCTTAAGTGCAAAAATAATATAGAAAAAATATTAAAAATACATATGAATATATACATATATGTATATATAAATATATATATATATAGACATTCGAGTCTCAAAGTCAAGAGTTAGTTTTTTTACATAGAAATCTTTGCAGGCAACACAAAAAACACAAGTTAGTAACTAACTCAAATATTATTAATTATGACAGTCGACAAAACAAGTATACACTCAGAGAAAGTGCTGACTTTAAACTGGTTATCTACGGCGCTGACCCTGCATTTTATTTAATTAATTAATGAACTGTTAACGATTTTATTTTGTATACTCAAAATCAATTAAATATTTTGAGAATTGTTTAGTAAAGCATCTCGGAAACCATTGAGTGAAGATATTCTTCTTCCTCAGAGAATCTCAGAGCTAAACACTCTAAATTATAAAAGTTCTCTAATTATTGTTTTCGCACAGTATTTTCTCGCAGTGTGTGCAAATGTTGCACACTTGTGAATGCAATCAAAGTTGAATCAAAGTGGCATTAGTTGAAATTATAGAAAAACTCAAATGCAACAACTTAAGTTAAATGAATAATGAAAAATGAAAAATGAAAATCGAGACACGAGAAACGAGAGACAAATATTTGCGCAGTTTTGTTTGCATTGCCATCAATTTTTGTCATTTGTTTAACTAATTTTCTTATTATTATTGTTGTTTTGTTTTTTTTTTAAGTCTTGTTGTCTTTTTGTGCCTATTTGGATTTGTATCTTTGTATTTGTATTTGTATCTGGTAAATGCGTGCATTGCGCAATTTGGCGTCATTAGCATTAAAAATTTGGAATTATTTTTCAAGTCGCTGACGCAGTTAATGTCGGAGACCCCTCGATAGACCCCTTCTGGCCCATATCTTATACGAATTCAATAGAAATAACAATCAAATGCAGCGCAAAATGCAAAAATCTAAAAACAACACTTTAAATTGTTGTTGTTCTTGTTATTATTTTTGTAGTTGTTGTGCAAATTTGTTTGTAATAGGAATGCATTTATTTACTTTTCCTAGTTAGTTTATTTTACACACACGCAACGAACACAACATGTGTGTGTGTGTGTGTGTGTGTGTACTTTTTATTATGTAAAAATAATTCAACTCGATCTTATGGCCTTTGGCCAAAACCGAACAAATGTCCAATATGCTAAGCAGTCGCAATGCAAATAATTAAGCCAAGTTGAGCAACAACCAACAAAATACTTCAACACTTGAAGTTTGCCAGGCAATCTAATTATTCAATTAGTTAATTATATATATATATATATATATATATATAGATTAATCTATTTGCTTATTGTGCTCTTGAAGTAATCATAATGCAATAAATTTATATTATCGAGATTATGTTTAATTTCAGCAATTATTATTTAGCTGTATTTTTTCCTAATCAAATAAAAACCTAATTGAACTTTGAACCCAATTAACCGTTTATCAGATGACAATCAAAAATCGTTTATCTTAATTCAAATCAATATAGTTTTCGATATCAAAATAACAGCAAATAATTTATTTAATTGAGTTTATTAATTACCTGTTGAATAATAATTTATAAAATTGTTGTTATACTTTTGATTGTTTAAAATCAGTATTCTATATATTATATCATCTAAATATTCTGTTAAGATTTGAACTCTGATCTCATCAGTTGTTTCAATTATTCATTTATGAACTTACGCTTTAATTATTTATGTAAGTAATTAAGCAATTATTTGAATTTTTATGTGATCTGTTTCTAAGATACAATATCTATTTTTGATCTCACCTTGCCCACCTCAAAAGGTTGTTTTATAGGTATTAATTATTGATTAGACTAACAAATTATCTTGCTGAATTAATACATATCTAATTTGTTATATAAATTATCTCAGATCTGGTTTTTAGTTGTATTCTCAATTAACCTATAAAAAAAGCGTTGTTAAATTTATATAGTAAAAATTGCTCGGAATTATTTAACTTATGTAATTTACTATTCTAATTATTTTTTAACTGTTTTTTTATTACTTGGATAGTAATTCTTGCCTAGATTTGCCTAACTAGTTTGCAATTAGGTTTGAACTGATTTTAAATTTTTTGTAATCCGTTTTTTCTCAGACTATTTTTTATTATTTGATTTATTCTCACTATTCAAATTTCCCCACTTAGGATCAATAAATGTTTATTTTAGATAATTATTGTCGACTCACCCTTTCCTCTTCGCGTATCATCTCGGCAATTTCGGGTTTGATTTCCATGTCGTCATGATGGGCACCCAGCGAGGATGCCACCGAGTTGCCCACACCGCCCGCACCACCATTGCCGGGTGCCGAGGCGCCGCCAGCTGCCGCAGCTGCCAGGGAGGCGCCCAGAGCACTGGCCATGGCTGCGTGGGAGTGGGCCAACTGATGCTGGGCGGCCAGTTGTTGGGCAGCCGCAGCTGCCGCATGATGATGCAGCGAGGCGGCGCTTTGTGATGGTGGCGGTGGTGGTGGTGGCACCGCTGAATTAGAGCCCGACCCGGATGCAGACGCATGATGAGCAGCGGCGGCCACAGCGGCAGCCATATGCGGCGGCAGCTGAGATTGACCCGATCCCCGATCCGAACCCTTGGGTGAGCTAAGCTGACTGGACGACTGCGGCGCCGGTGGCGGCGGGGGAGGGGAGCAGCTGCGTGCATTGGAACGATAAGCAGCCGCAGCAGCTGAGGAGCTGGCATTAGCGCTGGAGCAGCTGGTGTTGCCCACTGTGGAGGAGCTGCTGCTCGAGCCAGAGGATTGCAGCGCCTGTGGATTTGGTGAGGCAAAGGGATTGCGGACTATGGTCGAGGTTGTCATCGCCAGTGGCTGCCCCGCGCTGCTTGCCGAAGAATTAGGCGTGGCCACATGTCCGCGCTGCGGTGACTCGCCACGCAGTGGATGTGGCAGGGGCAGGGGCAGTGGCAAGGACAGACTGGGACTGGGCGTGGCATAGCTGCCATCGTGCGATCGCTTCCGCTGATTTAAGTCCAGTGCTGATTCCCTCTGCTGCAGCTTGGCCAGCAGGCGAGCCCGCTTCGGCTTGAGCTCAGCCTCCTCTGCATCGCGCAGAATGGCCAACTCATCGTACTCGTCCTCATCGTAGACGGTCATGCGTTGCTCCGGCAGCAGCGAGGTGCCGCCAATGCCAGAGCCCGCAGTGGAACCGGCGCTCACTTCGGCCAGGCCACGTATCTTAAGCGTCTCTGCCACCTTGAGCAGTGGATTTATCTGATCCTGGCACACATTTATCTCACCCTTGTACATGAACTCGACCAGCGCCTTCAAATCACCAAAATTCACATCCCGCATGATGATTATCGGATGCTGGCAGGGATTGTCGTAGAATAGCGCCTGGAAATACGGCGAGCAGGCGGACAGAACCATTTTGTGTGCCTTGATCGAGTGTCCCTCGCAGGCGAGTGTCACGTCCACAAAGGATTCGCTTTGGAGCAGCTCGTCGAACACGTTGGTCAGGTTCGATTGATAGTTGTTCCAGCGCAGGCAAAACTGTTGATTATCCCCGCCATTTGCCCCAGAGGATTGCGGCTTGCGCTGACCAGCTGAGCTTGTTGGAGCAGCTGGACCCAGTCCTAGGCCAAGGCCCAGTCCCTTCTGGGCCAGCTTTGGCTTCTGTTCTGTGTGATTCATATTCGGTTTGCGCGCTTGGTCAAACTGATGGAGGTCCATCGCTCTCATATTTTTGTCGATCAGCGGGTACGGGGAGACGGGCAAGGAGCGGGATTTCTTGGCACTCAACTCCACCTTCAACTCTGGTTCGTCGGGTTCGGTGTGGCCCACTATTTCACTGGAGGTGAGCGGGCGTGGCGGTGGCGTCAGTGGCTCTTCATTAAACACATTTGGTTTTTGAGTGTTCTCCTCTTTAACGGCGGACTCATCCCGGTGCCGTTCCTGTTCCGGCTCCTGTTCCATTTCCATTTCCGACTCCTGCTCTGGCTCAGTTGGATGCTCCACCAGCTGCTCAACTCTCTCTGCCTTGGCCAGCTCATAGGCCATGTCTGTCTGGGTGTCTGTCGGCTCCACATTCACCATTGTGTAATCATTGGCCTCATATTGCCCGTCGACCAGTTTGCTCTCGAAATCCATGATGTCCTTGGTCATATCCATGTTTCTCTCTTCGTTTCTCCTTCTCTCTCTCTCTCTCTCTCTCTCTCTCGCTCTCTATCTGCTCTTTCGCAGTGTTCTTCTTCTTACTTTTGGGTTTTATCTTTTGTATTTATTTTCAATTATTTAGCACATTTTTGAGCCTTTTGCTGAAGGCGCTGCTTCTGTGCAGCGAAATTCTTTTCAGGCTGCAATAAGATAGTTCAGATATATATAAATATATATAGAAAATAAATATATAATAATAAATAAATATTAAACAGAGACGAAAAATACAAAATTCAAATTGTAATACCACAAATCAAAACAAAATTAAAGGTTTAAAAATTATATTAATATATATTTTTGAGGGTGATTCAGTTTCTAAAAATAATACTTATATATTTAAAAAAAAAAAAATAATAATAATCTTATCCAAAACTGATTTAAGAAAGATGAACTCAGCGACAATAAAAGCTAAGGTTTTCAAATTTAAAAAAAATAAGTGCTTTAAAAATCAATAGCAAATATGAATTAAAATCCAATTTAGAATCCAATAAAAGACACAATTGAAAATCCCAAAATTAATATTATTTCTACTATTATTATTAATATTATTCTTTATGCTCAACTATAAAAATATTATTAATTTAGCATAGGAAACAAAGACTAATTAGTTTAATCAAAATATAATTCAAACTTCTTTGTTTACAGGGTATATCCTTGTTGATCAACCTTTCGGGTGGATCATTCTTAGTTGTCTCAGAGAGATTAGTCCGATTCTGAGTCATAATTCTTTAAAATATTCCCATTAATCTTGTTGCCCTTGCAAGCATTTTCATATATTTATTTGCTGCACCTCCTCCCCCCTCTCAACATACACCCGCCCCCCTTGGAACATTATTATTTTATTTGCTTAGCGCGCATTAATTAATGTTTCAGTTTTGGGACTAATTTATTATAGAGATTTTCCAACAATTATTGCGCTGTATATATAATATATAAATATATATATATATTATATATATTTATATATAGGTATTATCTTTTCACTGTTGTATCAGTTTCAGTTTGTGTGGCGACGAAGCCGTTATAAATAAGTGAAAATACATTTATATTTAATTAAATATTATTATTTATGGCTGGCGGGGTCGTTCAGCGCATTTGCGTAATTATATTTATTTAAATATATATATATATATATATTTATACGTTTGAGTGTGTTTATATTTTATATATAGCTGCGCATTTATATAAATTTATTTTATTTGAGATGAGTGCGTGGTGAGTTGTGGTGGGTGTGGGGTGGGGGGGTGCTCTTGTTGTCTAACGGCATTTTGTGTGTGTGTGTGTGTGTGTTTTGGTTGGTCTGCAGAAATGTTGTGCTTTGTGTCTGTGTGGGGGGGCGCAATGCAAACACAGTCAGCCATTAAATTAATTTATTTTTATTATTATTGTTATTATGTTTCTGCTGCTTCTTCTTCTTCTACTTTTTAGCGACTCTTTTTTATGTTTATTATTTCATTCCAATTAAATCTTGTGAGTCACTGTTATTATTTTTATTATTTTTTATTATTGTTGTAGCAACAAGAACAACAACAACAGCGACAACAATTGCAATAAGAAATTATTCTCTACGCAGCAAATTGGTTTTCTTTTTATTTTTTTTTTTGTACCCTTCAAATTGGGTATTTTAGTTTTGTTGTAAAGTGTGTAGCACGATGAGAACAAGCTATGCGATATCATAAGATATATAATATATA
This sequence comes from Drosophila dives, assembly GCA_035042365.1. Taxonomy (NCBI): domain Eukaryota; kingdom Metazoa; phylum Arthropoda; class Insecta; order Diptera; family Drosophilidae; genus Drosophila; species Drosophila dives. The sequence continues at coordinate 8,771,772 of JAWNLJ010000326.1, read as the reverse complement.
TTCATATTGAAGAGAAAGGTGCTCACAAAGAAGTGAGAAAGTCAAAAATTATAATTTTTTTTCATCGTTTTCAAAGAATTAAATTATTAATTTAGAACAATAACAAATAAAATCATCTATTTTCAAATCTGCTTTTAATAATTCTAAAAATAAATTATATATATAAACTATTAATTTTTTAGTTATTTGTCTATTAAAATATATTTCTAATCTTTTTCTTCATCTAACTGCCTCAGATTTGGGCTCATCTTGCAACATATAACGCGGAATCAGAGCACTTTATCCTGCCACAAAAACATTGATATGAAAATTGAAGACTCTTTTCTGTAAGTGTATTTTAGCTGCTTCCTTCTTGCTTTGTTGTTAGGCCAAGTTTTCGCTTTGGTTTATATTCTTGCAGTTATTACTTGTATTTATTGTTGTTTCTTTATTTTTGTTGTTGTTTTTCTTTGATTTTGTTGCTGTTTTCTGTTGTTGCAGAAGCACACATTAAATTTTATGCTTCTTTGGAAAAAATTAAACTCAAAGCGCGCTATAAAATAAATAAATAAACGGGGAAAACAAAAAAAAATATTTATATGTTATTTCGTTTTTGTTACTTTGGCATTTCCTGTTTGGGGTTTTCAAGTTTTTCGCAGACTCTCAAAACTTCAGCAACTTCAGAAACTGGGAGCAGCTTCTGGCCAAAATGAGAGAGCCTTAATTTGCTTCCTTATCGTTGCTGTTGCTGTTGTTGTTGTTGTTGTTACTGTTTTATTTTGATTAATTATTTATAATGCGCGCAGCTGTTGCGCGGCATAAAAATAAATATTAAAATTGAAAGCAACAGCAAGTAAAATCATAATAATAATAAAAAAAGAAATACGCTCAGCACATTAAAAATAAAAAAAGGCCGGTTGCCACAGCAAGAACAACACTCACACAACACACGCAACACAACACACACACACACACAAAGTTTGTGCAAAAGTTGCGTTGTTGTTGGCATTATTTTAATATTTATTTATATTTATTTAATTTACGAGTCCTGCGAAGTTTGCACAGCGAGTGGGTTGCGGGAGATATATATATATATACACATATATATATATATATGTATGTATATTTATAAAATATATATATATATATATATTTTTGTATATGTTTTGTATTTATTTATTTACGCTTATTTATTATTTATGCAGGCAGCAATAAATTACACAAGTTGTTCTCGTTGCTGCTGCTGCCTGTCTGCCCTTTTACGACTCTCTGTGTGTGTGTGTGTGTGTGTGTGTATGTTTACAAGAGTGTTTTTGGCGCGCCAGTATGATAAAAGCAGCAGCAACAAGGAGCAGGCAGCAGGCAGCAAGCAGCAAGGAGCAGAAGATAAAGAAGAAGAAAACTTCGTCGCGTAAGTTTTGCTGTGCGCCCAAAAATACAAAACAACAAAAGCAACAACAACAAACACTTTTACGAGCTAGACATGGGCGAGGGGAGAGGGTGTCTTGTCTTGTGTTGGAATGGGGGGGGGGGTGTTGGGGTGCGTTGGGTGTGCACACGTTATAAATTTATAAATTACAAATTTTGTTCGCAAGAAGTTGGGCAACTGCTGCCGAGGCAAAAACAAATTTCACTTCTCTTCAAATATATGTGCATAAATATTAATACATAAATATATATTAAATATTTATTGTATATATTTATTATATATATATTTTTATATATATATCTAGCAGCATTATTTACACAACTGTCATTTGTCACTTACGGGCAATTATTTCAATGAGCATAATTATATTTAATACACTTTCACAACTGAGTTTTCCACGTTTGAGTTTTCCAAGGTTTTAATTTATTGTTGTATTTCTGTGTTATTAGTTGATAATGTTGCTTGTGCAACACATGATGCCGCGTTTTTTTTTATATATTAAGTTGTTCTCTTTTTGTTTGTTGTTGTTTCATTCACACACACACACACAAACACAGGCACAAACACTGATAGGGCGGGCAGCACAAACACACACGATGACGACAATGTTTACAGTTATTGTTGTTGTTGTTGTGTGTTTCTTTTAATACGCTCTGCTGACAAACGTTGCGTTGCATTCACGACGAAAGTTAAATACGAACTGACTGCTCGGCAAAAGTATCTAACTGATACAATGAATGAAACTCGAAACTCAGCCAGCAGTGAGCTGATGCCGCTGCCGGCGTCGCTGTCGCCGCGAGAGTCACTGCCAGCGAGAGAGAGAGCAAAAGCGAGAGCGTCCGCCAGCAAGAGCGTCAGGAAAATTGTTATTCTGGTTTTGCGGCGAATTCGTGCTGCGAGCGAGCTCCTGCTAAGAGCGCGTTAAGAGAGCGGCACGTTTCGTGCTCTTTGCTGAGCTTTGTTTTGGGCCATTTATGTTGTGTGATCTTGCGTTTAAAAGAATAGTAAATAAAATACTTGAGCAACTTAATTTAATTATTAATTTTATTGAAGGTTTGTGCGAGTTGCAAATGTGAAAATGTATTTCAAAAATTTCACAGCAGCCTACTGCTGTCTGTCATTTTGTGTCATTCATTTTGTTTTACACCTGCTTCTTCTGCTGCAGCTTCTAATTCTTTCGCACATTCTTGAACATTCTTTGGGAGGGATCAGGTGCAGGCGAAGACCAAATACATAAAAATCGCGAATAACGTCAAGAAACACGCATAACCAAAAACAAAAAACCCTCTGCGCCTACTACGCAAATAACAAAAAAAAAAAATCTTGCTGCTAACCGGAAAGTAGAAGAAGAAGAGAGTTGCTGCTGCTGCTGCTGTTGCAGCGTCCAGTAAGAAAATTGTTGCAAATATAGTTTTTAGCGCAACCCCTGGCAGACGATGACGACGAAGGCATCTTTAGCTTATATTGCAGCCATTCATTGTTGTTGTTGTTGCTGCTTAGGCCAACAACTGCAGCGGTGAAAAGAGCACAGCAAAAACTACAAAACTTGGCCACGCCCATCACAAAACACGAGCCAACTAGCAGCCATCGGCATTGGTGTGAGCGAGTGCGCAATATCTTGGCGCTACCTACACACTCACACTCGCATACATACGTAAGCAGCCGAGCCGAGTCAAGGTGAGAGTTGTCCCCCTGGCCAAAGCGAGCGAGCGAGCGAGTAAGCGAGTGAGAGAGAGAGAGACTAGTGCTGTGGCGCTCTCTTTGACGACGCTCATTGGAAACGCGCCAAAAAGAGCAAAAACTTTGATGCGCAAAAGGAAAAAAAAAACAAAAAGCAAAAGCAATAAGCAAGAAAGAGGAAATGCAAAATGCGAGCGAGGCGTTGTTGTTGTTGTTGGTGCTGGTGACGTCATGCGGTAGGCGGCGCCTCGAAAACGCATTTTTAATATGCGAACTGCTGTTGTTGTTTGTAGGCCCATTCTTAATATTGTTGTTGTTGTACAAAAAACAGCCCAATAGCTGTTGTTGTTGGTGTTGTTGTTGCTAGTTGACATGTGTGCGCAGCCAATAACAACAACTAAACTAAATCCCCATTTGTGTTTGTGTTTGTTTTTGTTTTTGTATATTTTGCATATTTTATTTGATTTGCTTGCTCGTTTTTTGGCCTTTTTTGTGCTTCGTGCGATTTTGCGAGGCGGCCTCGCTTCGTATTCAACGCCCATTGGCTGGCCTTTTAAATATATATATATATATCTATATGAATTATATACATATAAAAATATATTGTTTGAGTGTGTGTAGAAAAAAGCGTAGCATCGTAAATATTTATAAGCGGCTGAGCAACTTCGGCCTTCACACAGCCTCAGCTTCGGCAAATACGAAACACGATTCTCGCTGATTGGCAAAAGCGAATCAAAACTGTTGCCTGTCATATTTATTTAAGAATAGTTAATAATGTCGAAATATATAAATATATATGCAAATCATAAATTACTAGCGGGGCCAAAAATAAGTTTTTATCTACTCTTTGCAATACGAATTAAATTCTGGCAAAATTCTTAATTACATATATTACATACATATTATTACATATATACATATATTGTCTAAATTAAATTTTGTTTCTTAATAAAATTATTATCATTATTTAACATATTTCTAAAAGGATTTTTTTTTAATTTTTCGTTTTTATGTTTTACTAAGAGGGCTTAAAATAAATGTTGATCTCTTTACAGCAATAAAAATTGTTTAATTCATCTTTTATCACATATTTTATATTATTTGTTTTTCTTTAAATACATATAATGAATTACTTGTTCATATTTTTATTGCAACTCTGGGATAATCTAATTGTTTATTTTGTTAATATTTAAAAACGACATTATTCTACAAATTCTTGTTTAATAAGAAAAATCTTCTTAAGTGCCACACATTGTAAAGACAAAAACCTTTATCAAATATTTAAGATATCAGCAGCTGATCTAGGTAAGATCTCCTACCAGGTTCAACTGCTAAAAATAACCCAATTAAAGTGTTAATCAATGAATATTGGCAAAAGCATTTCAAGTCTTTTGTAAAAACTGTAATAACTGTGTCCATTTTTTGCATTGATTTAAGTCACTTTCGCGGCGGAAATGAAAACCCTTTCCGCTTTGACAAGATGGCAGCCAAAAAACAAAAAAAAAAAGCTAAAACAAGAGGAAGGAAAAAAGCTAAAGGCAAAACTAGCAAGTATTGGCTTCCGTTTTGAAGGAGTAGGAAATTTCAAAGTGAAATTATTGAAATAGCGTGAAAAAACGAAGCAGAAGGTGGAAGTGTTAGTGTGTGTGTGTGTGTGTGGGCAGCGGTCTGGAAACCACGTTAAAGGACATCCGCCAGCAAAGTAAAAGAGTTTATATTGGCAGCAGAAACAGCAGCAGCAGCTGCGACAGAGTCAAAGAAATGGCGACAGGAAATGGACATTGCCACTACAAAAAAAAAATAGAAGGAGAAGAAAAAAGCTAAAAAAAAATACATATAAAGCAGTCCAAGCCAATGTCCTTAGAGAGTCGAAGCAGGCACCAAATAGGCAAATGCCGAAATGCCCAAATGCTAACCTACAAATCGAAGTGGACAACAAACCACTCAAACTTTTTGGCAACTTCTCTCTATCTCACTCTCTCTCTCCCTCTCTTTGTCTCCTTCTAAAGAGCTCTTCAAGCACTCTATTTTCTCATTTCTTTTAGCCTAGCTGGAAAGGATAACAAGCAAGACGCAAAGCGAAAAAAAACTTAATAAAAAAGAGTGCAAAAACTGATATTTCAAAACTCATTCAAAACCTTTAAAACACAATAATATATATAAAAAATAGAACAAGTCAAACTTTACTTAATTGTTAAGATTAAATTAAGTATAAACTTAGCTAGCTAACAATTTGACTATATTGACTCAGGTTTCTTCAGATCAGCTCGATCACAAAATTATGGCTAACGGGAAAAGAATCTAAAAATTAAACAATTCTAATAGACTTTAAGTGATCTTAATTAATTTTCCTAATTTTCAAACCTAATTTAAGTTTGTATTTACTGATATTTATTTGATGATATACTTCCACTTTTTAAGGCGCTAAAACTTATATTATTTTGTGTTATTTTAAGAGCAACTATTTAATACTTAATACATATAGAAATTACACTATTTCATTTGTTTTTTTTACAACAATTATATGATTAAATACGATAAAACTTCATTTAAATTCAACTTCTTTTCTTAACTAAAATTCAACTCAGAAACTAAGTCGTATAATTTAAAGAATAACAACATTCTGTAAAAATTAAAAGCAAGAACTTGGAGTTCATCTAAAATTGAAAGCATCTTTTTTTAACCAATATTAAAAACAATATATTTTATTTAATTTTAGTTGAACTTCTCCTCTCAACTAGAAATGAACTTAGAAAATATGTTGACAATTTTTAAAGAGAGAAAACCTATTGCATAAATTAAAGGCAAGAATTTGGATTTTTTTTAAATTCAAGTCATATTTAATTAAGAAATATTAAATACAATATATTTTATTTAATTTTAGTTCAACTTAGAAACCAAGTGGCAATAATTTCGAGTCTTCCTAAAATTGAAGTCATCTTTTATTAAGGAGTTGTAAAAATTTAAATAAAAGCGAGTCCCTTTTGGCTCTGTTTATTTTGCACGCTTGAATAGTTGGCTACAATTGAGTGTGCAACATGGCGCAAGACAATTCGAATAATCCGGAGGTGCAAGCGCATCCTTTGCGCATCCTTTCCGTTGCATTGCTGTTGCTTTTCGACTACACACGAATACTTTGGTCAAAAGCAATGCGTTTTTTTTTTGTACCCACTCGCTGCAGGTCCTGCTTTAAGTGTAGATCACGCAAAATCAACGAAAGCTGCCAGTTGCAAAAAAAAAAAAAAGAAATGGGAAATAAAACAAAGAGGTACACAAACTGGAATGCTAGCAAAACAACAACAATAAGAACAACATTTGATGGGTGAGGGGGGAGGGGGGGGGGGGTAGTAGAAGGAGTTATGCGGCAGGCTCAACAATAGAAGTAGCCACATCAGCAGCAGCAGCTGCAGAAAAAGCAGCCAACGGCAACGAAAACTTTGGGCTTGGGAGTTCGTCTGGTGGCCAGTTTGCTTTAGGCCTCGAGTCCTTGGTCAATTGGGTAGCTGTTGCCGTTGCTGTTAGAAAATTGCGCATACGCGCATCCTCATCCTCATCTTTTTCCTCATCCCCTTCCTCATAGTCGTTAAGCTTAGAAGCATAACAAAAAAAATACAACCAGATTCTTCAGCCCGCCGAATCTATAAAATGCCCTTGCAAACTCTCATTCTTAAGATCATTTTTTAATTAATAAAAACAAATAAATTTATAAGTTTCTTGAAATCTCTTTTTTATTTTTTTAATTTCTTGATTGTTTTTTTTCAACAGGCAGATTACAAAACTTAGTTGAGAACTGTTTAAAAATACCAAAAAAAAAAGCTGATCGAGATATTATTATTTATATCTTTACTATTTTTCCTAGAAATTAATCCAAGATGTTTTAAGACTTAAATTGTTATTATTTTCTATTACTTTTCTTAAGATTATTTTACATAAATATTTATGCAAAATCAAAAATTCGTATTTAAAAGTTATAGAAAAAATGTTTTTTTTTTTTATTTAAGAATTATTTGAAGCAATTTAAATCAGAGTTTGTCAAATATATGTGATAAATATAGCAAAACTAGTTATTAAGATATTGTAACGTGAAATCGTGAAAAATAAAGCTTCAAAAAGGTGTAAGCTTAAAATAAAAAATTGTAGAAAATTTTGTTGGAAAATTTTGAAATTTATGAATGAGTATTAAAAAAACAGAAATTTTTTTTATTTATTTATTTTTGATATTTATCAGTATATATTTTTATTTAAATATATCACCTATCTTGTTATACATTAAGCTCAGCAATCATAATAACCTGACGTAATCGTCTTCGGACTTCCTTATTAGTCTGTAGATATATATATACATATATCTTCTACCGTGTTACACATTAAACATAATACCCTGTCGTCATCGTCATCGTCGTCATCGTCGTCATCGTCGTCGTCATCGTCGTCATCGCTGTTTTTTCCAGTTGTATTTTACAATCGAACGCGGACTTCCTTATTAGTCTGAAGATATATATATATATATCCCATCTTGTTACATTATAAGCTCAATAATCATAATACCCTGACGTCATCGTCATCGTCATCGTCATCGTTGTCGTCGTCTCCAGTTGTATTTCGCAAACGAACTCGGACTTCCTTATTAGTCTGTAGATATAAATATATATATATATATATATCTCCTATCGTGTTACACATTAAGCTCAATAATCATAATACCCTGACGTCATCGTCATCGTCATCGTCATCGTTGTCGTCGTCTCCAGTTGTATTTCGCAATCGAACGTGGACTTCCTAACAAAAGGGTTTCTAATGATTTTTGCGCCATGTTTGTGCGGTGTACGCAGTGCTGTACGCCCTTCCACCCTTCCTCTCTCCCTACATACCCCTCCCCCGCTGACACGCACACCCCTTGTGCTGTAGGGCTCCTTATGCAATTGTTGTTGTTGCTGTTGCAGACGGAAATGAAAATCGAAAGAATTGTTAACCAGGCTCCACACATGGAGGCCTAGCTTCAGCTCCTGGCGGCAGCAGCTACTCCTACTCCTACTCCTACTCCTATTCCCTCTAGCCCCCTGCTGCTCCCCTTGCTCTTCCTCTGCTCTCGCACAATACAAATAAATTCAATCGATGCTTTACTGCCCCAAGTCGCCGTTGGCCACCGTTGTCCTTGTTAAGCTCTCTCTCCCTCTCCCCCTCTGCCTCCCACTCATCGCTGCCCCTTTATCTTTGGCCACACTGCATATGCGTCGGCTGCATTGCATAGAAGAAGGTTTTGTTCGCCAGCGGGGGTTGCAGGGGGTGTGGGGTGTGTTTTTGTTGCTTCAGCCGTTGTTGAAGTCGTTTGGCGTCCTGCGCGCGACTCCTGTTCGCTGTGTGTGTGTGTGTGTGTGTGGATGTGTGTTGTGTGTGTGTGTCCAGCAGCCCGCATCGTTGCTAAGCTGCCAAATGGAAATGCTTGCGTTTGGAAGGATACCGAGTGGGAGTAAGGCGAGGCTCAAGTCCAAAATCAACACTGGCTCTCGGGCGAGTTCTCGAATTTTCCATGCGATTTGCAAGCGCAAAATTTCCGCCAAAAACCAAACAAACAAAAACTAACACACGCACACACACCCACACACACACACACTGCATGTGTGTTTTTTTTTTTGGGGGCCACAAAGGCGCTGCAGGATGCCAAAGGATGCCTGGGACGCTGCTGAAAAGGAAGTGCGCTGTCGCCGTTGCCTCTGCTCTGCACTTTTAGTTCGTCCTCTTCTTGATTTTTTACTCCTCTTCTTCTTTTTTTTGGGCCTAGTGTTCCTCGAGCGGAAACGCAATTTCCAAGCACATGAGGAGGCCCCAGCACAGGCACAGGAACAGGTCCCCGAAAGACAACAAACAACATTGGCGAAAGCAACAAACCAAAAATTGTGTTTGAGCCAATGCAAAAATTCGAAACACTGTTTGCCTATTTGACGGGAATGGTAAGGGGGGATGGGAAGGCTGGGTAGACAGGGGAGGAGCTACGAATTGGTACTTCTTGCTTCTTGCTTTTTAGTGTTTGATTATGCAAAGTAGGCTTCAAAAAACTACACTTACAGAAACTACCAGCCACATTCCAGACTCCAGTCAAGTAGCAAGCTTGAAATTGGTTCGAATTGAGGAATTTTGTTCTTGAATTAATCGGTTTTTTTTTTGCTGCCTTATTATTCTCAATTTCCAATCTTTCCTATTCTTTAACTTCCTTTTGAATCTTATTAAACATAGACCAAGATCCTTATTTTAATATGTATTTTTTAAACCCATATTTTTATACTTTATACATTTTTTTTATATTTCAAATTGCAATCTTTCCTCTCATTTTTTGGTGAACTCTTTTTATAATTAAAATATATTTTTCGCTGGCTCATGTTCTATTTTTCATATATTCCGATGTATTTGAATTCAATATTTTAAGTTCAATGTTGAATTTAAACATTATTCTACAAAATAATTTTATATTATATTTCTTATATTTGAAATTTTAGTGTTTACTTGCAGTTTTTGATGAATTCTCTTTATAATTCTAATATATTTTTCGCTGGCTTCAGTACAAGTCATTTTTTTTGATATACCCGATATATTTGAATTCTATCTTTTGAATTAAAAGATGCATTTAGTCTTTATTTAATAATAATAATTAATATATTATGAATCAATTTAATACCAACTAATCTGCTTGTAAAAGTATTCATTCATCCTCCAAAATTGCAGTGTTTTGCTTAAAACAAGAACTAAAAAATAGCATTAACTTATTGCAAGAAAAACAAATATTGAATTAAGATCATATTTTAATAATTTAATTTCTTTTTCTGTGTATCTACACTGAGACTGAGCTTGACTTCTGATTTGCCTTCTTTCAGCAGCTGCAATTTTGGCATTCGAATTTTAATTTCTTTTGGCAACTCAACTTTATTTATACCCCGAAGTATGCAACAAATCCAATAACAACAACAACAACAACTGCAGCCAAAAAAAAGAGGAGCACAAGCCGCAAATTGTCTTCAGCTGACAGGCTGACTAACTCATTAAAATCGCATTTAACACCAGCAACGAGCAGTGGGCAGCGGGTGGCGGGTGGCGGGGAGCGAGCAGCGGGCAGCTAGTTTTGAGCTCTGTTGGCCAACAAAGCCACAAAGATGCCACCACACCAGCCAACAATTATATGGCTCTGACCCCAACAAGCTGCTTCTTGTTCAGTTTTGTTGTTGTTGTTGTTGTTGTTGCCTTGGCATTGTGGCATGCCACTCTCTCATTGCTCATTGCCCACTCGCTTCTAACATAAATAAATCTGCTGGCTGAACTTATCTTTGACTACAATTTGACTCACACAAAAACAGTTAGCAGCAAGTGAAACAAAATAAGCGCACTGAATGAAAAATACACTGCAATTAAAACTAAATTTTATTTCAAAGATATTTTTTTTATTTATTTAATAGCAGATATTAATTTGGCAACTTGCTAATGTAAAAAAACTTGCCCAAAAATAAGCATAAGGATCTAAAACTGATTTACCAAAAAATTTAGTCAAATGTGATTCAATTTTCAAAATGAATTTATTTTTAATCAGAATTTTATTTCTTGGGAAGAGAATTTGAGAATTTGTTCTGATAATTTGTTTTAAAACCTATTGATTTTTTTTTACACATTAAAAGTTGAAAGCGTAATTCTGGAAAAAAAATAGCTTCAAAATGCGCCTTTTACAAAACATTGTTAAAACTCCGAATACCATTTTAAGCACATTTTGAAAATAATTATTAAAAATTTAACTTATTAAAATTTAAAGAATTCTAAATACGTAAATTGAACTATAATCACTAAACATTTAATTAAATACAATATTAAGAAAAATAAATACGTAAATTGATAATTATTGTAAAGTAAATAAATTATGCTGCTTAAGGAATAGAAAATGTATTCAAAATCATAAAGTCTTAACAAATTTTAAATGCTTCATTGGTTAGGGCATAGAATAACAAGTATTCCCACACACACACACACACACACACACACACACAAAGTCACATTTTTCTGCAATGTTAAACTCTTCTTTTGTCACCAGAGAAACAAAATAAAAAATCGCTGAAAAGCACGTCAGGCCCGCCAGGACTTGACTTGGCTGCCAGTCGAGGCACTCTCATAGATATATATATATATATATATATATATATCAGCATGAATATATATATATGTATTTTTTTTTTGCCGGTTCATGCTGGGATGCCAGTCTCATGTTTGTCGTCGTTAGAATAAATTCCTTTTTAAATATATATATATATTTTTTTTATCTGCGTGAAAATGTGTAAAAAAACTTCTCGTTGTCCTTGCTGAGGTTGCAGCTGTGTGTGTATGCCTGTGTGTGTGTGTGTGTGTGTGTGGCACGCGCGATTTCTGTGGCGCGTGCCTTTTGGGCGCTCCGCAGGAGCAGCAGCAACAGCACTTCCTTGGCCATGGCCATGGAGACCCTGAAATCCACTGTTGGCACACCGCTCTTAAGTGTTATTTGTCTACGCTTAACGAGTCCTTTCCCTCCAACTCCATCTCTGTCTCCATCTCTGTCTCTGTCTCTGTCGCTGTGTGGGTTCTGGGCGTGCTCTGGTAATTGTACCGCTCATATGTGTGAATTAAATGTGCCGTAAAGGATCCCAATTTTCCGGTCACTTAACTGAAAACCGAGAATGTGCCAAAACCAGCAAGGAGATGCAGCAAAGGATGCGAATGAGAACTCCAAATAAGGATGAGAAGGATACGCCACAAGTAGCAGCATTGTGGGCAACATTTTTGTGGGCTTTGCTTATTCACGGATCATGTCCTGATTGTTCATTTACCCAGAGGACATTCTCCGCCAGGTTGACAGCAAAGGACGCGATTAGCACTCGAATGAAAAGGTTGGCTTAAATAAATTGTTGCAGTTAATTTTCCCAAGAAGTTAAGTGATTTACGAAGAATGCAAACTGAAAACAATATTTATTTATTTAAATTTAATTAGGCACTTTAAAAATTATATATATCTATAATTTATAAAATGAAGAAACTATATAAATTGTTAAATGTAAATTGAATGCAAATGGCGGACAAATTAGCCAACTTAACATATGAATAACTGGTTAAGGGATAGTAAACATTCCAAAGAGGAAGTTTTGCTGACTTTAAACAAATCTTGCAATTATTAACAAAACCTATTCTTCAATTTCAATTGTTAATTAATAATTGGCAGACAAATTAGCCATATTTTGACACATATTGGAAATGCATATATGCAATTATCAGCTGTGTGAATTGAAATCCGGGGCTGAAATCTGGCAAGCATTTTGGCATCTGGGGCATTTATGCGTAGCTCTTAAGCGCCTTAGTGTTTTCCACTCTACTGTGCAACTGTGCAACTGTGCAACGGTGCAACAGTGCAACAATGCAACTGTTGTTGGCAGGCACCACAAGAATTAACCGCCAACGGGCTTCGATGTGATAAGCCAACATCTTGAACATGGCCAACTGGGCAAGTGGGCAACTGGGCAAGTGGGCAACTGAGAAACTGGCAACTGGCAACTGGCAAGTTCTTCGGATCTTGGCCACTGTCGCAGCCAGTCAAAACCAAATTGTGTTGCCCAACCGCATAATTACCTTACTAAGGGCCGACTTGTATGACAACTAAACTGTCTCACACAATATGACAAGCCACACACACACACACACACACATAGACACACACAAATATGCTGCAAAGGACACTCGCACACACACACACACACACATAGACAAAGCCACACAGGACATCTCCGGCAGGCAGTGACTGTGAGGTGTCCGGCAAATGTTATCCTTTGCGGTTTACACATTTCCATTTGTCGCTGAGTGAGGTGTCCGGAAGTCCGGATATCCGACAGCCAAACATTGTTTTTAATATAAACAAAGTAAAACAAATTAGCGTCAGCAAGCCAAACAAAATACCTAAAAATGAGCGCCACATAAAAAAAAAGGACGAACCAAAAAAAACAAAAGGGCCAACAAAGTTGTCAGCGAACAATTGCCAGGAGTGAAATGTTCTTAATTTTATATTATATATATTAAATACTCTAACTCAGGTTGGCCAAAAATGTATATATATATATAGTAAAGGTTTAATATATACACATATATATATATATATATATAAATATCAATAAGCCTTAAAATCTATATTGGCCACTATTAAATAAAATCACTTAATTTAAATACATATTAAATTTAAAATATAATATAATAATAATATAAATAATAATATATATAATACTAAAAATAATAATATATATAATTTAATAAAAAAAGACAGTCCGTCAACGTTTTACAACTGACTTAAATAAAATATTCAAGCATAGTATTTAAGTGAGAGTATTTAAAGTTCACCAAATATGAAAGTGCTTTCGTCTCCTGTTTTTTTCATGTGTTATCCTTTGGCGGACACTTCATTATGCGGTTAGGCGTCGAGCGCAGAAAAAAAGGGCTTTTTCCATATGCAGACAGATATATATATATATAAATATATATATATATAGTAATAACCAGAAGGAGTTATTGTCCTGTGTGCGAACATTTTTTGCTGTTGATAATTGTTTTGAGTTAATTTAATGCCAGCAAGGATCATCAGCGGTTGTGTTAAAGGACAAACGTGTGCCACTAATTACCAACGGCCAAGCACAAGGACATGTCCACATATATATATATATATATTTGTAGGTGTGTTTGTATGTATGAGTAAAGGTGTCTCGCAAACGCACTCTCGCAAGGACTAAGGACTAGGGGCAATTGCTGTTGAAGGACATCGTCCGCAGTTAATTAGGAAATTAAATTGAGTAAAGTGCTTCAGCGTTTTGCTTGTTTGCCTTGGATTTCAGAACACACACCCAGCACAAGTGCAAGAGTGTGTGTATTTGTGTGTGTGTGTTGAATATATTTTAAAGAAAGAGCAAAAAAAAAATGTGGCTAGCTAAGCTTGCTGAGCTCTGCCATCTCGCTCTGTCCACGCAGCCATGATTGATCTATGGAATGGTCTCGCAAAGCAAACAGCTTCTTGAGCTGCCCACTTCCTCATCGCCCGCCTCCTCCACCGCCACCTCCATCTCCACCTTCATCATCTCCTGCTGCTCCTGCTCTTCGCTGTTCTTCCTTGTTGTTGTTTGCTGCCGCTGCCGCTGCTGCTGCTGGTCGTCAATTGCGGCGCAAGCCGACACCCAATTTGTGCCTCGTGCCTCTTCTCGCCTCGGTGGCACTTATGTACAAGTGCGTTGCCTACTTTTAGGCGCCCGCCACTCATTTCCATTTATGCGCCTCCAGCAAGGCTGAGAGGGATGAGCATGCTGGGGATTTTATAGCTGGGGATGCAGTGGTTCGTCTTCGTGGCAATTGCTCTTATCGCATGGCTGTTGCCCCGTTAGTTTTTTGGTATATAAACGCGTGCAACGAGGACGCACCAACCGGCAAGGGGAAAATTGGCAACTAGAAGGCGGAGCTTCTGGTATTGTAGGCTCTTTTCTTTCTTTTATTTCTCCTTGTCTCCTAGGCTCCAGCTGCAGCTGCAGCTCCTCCTTCTCCCTCTTCTTCGCATTCATCTTCGCCTTCGTCTCCTGCTCCCTCTCATTTTCCTTCTCTCTCACGTTGCGTTCGATTTGGACATGGGCTTAAAATCCAGAGCCATTAATTATAATGGATATGCATATAGTAGCCATCGCATATCTTCTCCATTCTCAACTTTATGTGCTGACAACAATAGCAACAATAAAACCAAATGCAATTTTTGCACATCAATCAAACTACAAATCATGCTAAAATATATTAGCCAGGCCAAAACGACGTCCGCAAAATAGACGAAAACAAGGTCTACAAATTAATGTGCCCATCAAATATTTAAATCAAATACGTCGCGACTTTTATACACTTGCTGAAAAGGTAAATAACATTTGGCATCTGGGAGGAAAAATATTTCACACCGATTGAGAGAGGAACGAAGAACTTGTCTTATAGATAGTGGAGTATTTTTAATTGAGAGAGATAACAATGAGAGTTTAGAGGAGGAAAGTTAAGTTTTTGGAGAAATATTGTTCATTGAATGAGAGAGGGAAAAATTATAGTTCTAATAGATAGTTAAGTGTTCATAACTGACAGAAGAATAATATTTTTAAATAAATGCTTGAAGAGGAAAAAATATGACTTAAAGAAAGATGAATCCTTAGAAGTAACATGGGAACAACATGTTATAATATTCTATGAATGAGATAAAGGCGAAAAATAG
This sequence comes from Drosophila dives, assembly GCA_035042365.1. Lineage (NCBI taxonomy): Eukaryota > Metazoa > Arthropoda > Insecta > Diptera > Drosophilidae > Drosophila > Drosophila dives. The sequence goes on along the minus strand of JAWNLJ010000326.1, from coordinate 8,756,416 downwards.
TTCTTAAATATAGTTGAGTTTTTATAACTGACAGATGAAAATTCTTAAATAAATGCTAGAAGGGGAAAGAATATGTCTTATAGATGGAGGAATCCCTACAAGTGAGAGGGGAAAAGAATAGTTCTTCATAGATAGCACAAGAATAATATTTTTAGCTTAATAAGATTATAAAAATAAAAAAGGATATATAGTTTATACTTCAAACTATCAAATTATCTCTAAATTTTAAACTCATTCTCTCCGAAAAAGATAAATATTCACAAAAGAGTTTTTTTTGTCTTAGCGCATGAAATAATGCTAAAAACCCATTTATAAAATGATTTAAATATAAATTGAATGTTTGTCCTTTTTGCTGGTCAATGTGATGTCTCAGAAAAGTGTTTGTGCTCAGTGCTCAAGTGTTTTATACTCTTTGCACTAGTCCTTAAAGGATATTTCCATTTTTGTTATGCTACAAATGGCAAATAGAAAATGTTTTAGCGGAAATTTGATTTGGAAAAGCGTTTTGCCGGCAAATAAATGAGATTATGTGTTGCCAAAATGTACAGGACACTAACGTGTCCACAGAGAGAGAGTCCTGCCCTTCTCATACATACATGTGCAGCTCCTTTCCTTCCCAGCTGCCCCCAATCTCCGCTGCATGTTGTCCTTCAGCTTGGGGCAATCGGGGCATTAAAAAATGCAAAAAATTATATATCAAAGCAGCCGAGGAAGCAAAATAGATGGATGACGACGATGAGACCGGACAGGACCGCTGCACGTCATATGAAATTATTATATCGCACACACACACACACACACACACACACCTATACACATGGTGGACATTGAGGTTATTCCTACGTGCTCTGTCTGCAAAATGGAAACCTAGCCAGGCCAAAAAAATATAAAATAGCTTGATGAAAAAAATTGAGAAATTTTGTTAGAAAATTGCAAAAAATTACATACATGACGTATGTATGTGCAACAATAACAACAACAGCAACATCAACCAAACAAAACGCAATGAAAAAAAAAGCAGCCAAAGAAACAAAAACGCCATCGACGACATCCGCAGAGACAACCAAAAGAGGAGGAGTAGAACCAGGAGGATGGGTTCCAAGTTCTCTAGTAAATAAAAGACGTATACTTAAAATTAAATCTGAAGTATTCCCAAAGAGAAACATTATAAACACTTTGCTTTAACAACAATTAAAAACAAACATTTTTAAAGTTATACGAACTAAAAGTCGATTTTTGTAATTTTATAAAAATTATTTTATTTATTTCTGGGCACTTATTATTTTCTCAAATATATGCAGAGTACAAAAGACAGATATATTTAAATTTTTATCTGAAATATTGTCACATATAATGAATTTGCTGTAAGGACAAGCCGCTGACAATTTTAAAAAATTTATTTATCAAAGCCAAAGATTGATTTGTAATTTTCTTCACTATTTTCGTAGAACCTTGGCAACTACAAATGCATCCAGAATAAATCTTGCACTGCATTTTGAAGAAGTCATAAAATAAGATACAATTTGACAAATTTAATTGCAGTTTAAATGTCTAAGTTAAACCATAACTAAAATGAATAAAATGTCCGGTTGGAACATCGATTAAGTTGTAAAAAATTTATAATATATTAATGTATTATTAATCCATTCTTAGATAAGTTTTTAATTATATTAGACCAAAGTTATTCTTACCAGTTTGGCAACTTCATCTACCTCATCTTGTTCAGCATAATAATTCAAGTTATTATTTTAAACTTTGCACAAATTCAAATCAAGCTCAAATTAAAATTTATTTTAATTACTAATTTGTCAAATTATGTCTCAGCAATAATGTAAAATGTGTAATATTAAAAATACCAAAATATATTCCTATTATGCATACAATTTGTGCTGCCAAATCTCTTCAAATCTTTTGCAATTAATATGCTTTTCAGTTGGATGTTGTTCACATTGGCGCAGCGCTAATAAAAAGATCTTAATAAATCAACTTTCAGCTTTAATCATTTGCTAGTGTTTTTTGTGGCCCTGTTGCCTCTTTCCCCCCGGATGGGGTCTCCCCCTCTCTATGTTAATAAGCGCGGACAATGCGCGTCCCTCAAGTTCATATATCAAAAGCAAAATGTTTTCTCATTCCGCCAACTGTCTGCAATTTTCAAGTGGTTTATATGTTTCTTTTTGTTGTTTTTGTTGCTGTTCCTGTGTATTTAGATGTATGCGCATACAGCTCTATATACACATATGTGAATGGTGGGGTGGGGACAGAGGGGGAATGAGTTGAATGTTCAATCTGCACAAACAGCTAGACAGCAGATCCTTCGAACACTTATCGCATTCAACATCATTTGCATGCCGCGTTTTTCAAACGTGAAAATCAAAATAAAAATCGAAAACGTGAAACAAATAAAATCATGAAATAAATTAGAGAAGTACAAGGACTCAATCGAAGGGGGAAGAGGAGGAACAGGAGCAGCAGGAGCAACATAAGCACAGCCGGATATGTTAGACCCCAGTCGAAAAAACAACATGCCAAAAATAATAGAAAAAATCTATCTATATATAAATATATATATATATATACATATATATATATATGTATGTGTTTAACAAATATGCGGGAAGCAGACAGTTTTCTAGTTGATTTTTTGCAATCTGCAGTTTTCCAGCTGCTTTTGTATGAAACGTCGGAAATGTTGCTACAAGTCCCGAACCCCAAACCCCAAACCCCAAACCCAAAACCCCATCTGCAGTCAGCAGTCAGTCGTCTGTCTGGAGCTGAAGCTGCACCCGAGACTCTAACCCGCGAAGCCCCACTCCTCCTTTGCTTGGTCACTAGTCTAAGCCCTGAGTCCACTCCTCAGTTGACTGCAGCAGTGAATCTGTTTTGTGCCTGTGCCTGTGTGTCTGGACACGTAGTCACGTGTGGCCTCCTTGTGCCACGTCCAGCAGATTTGGCCAACACCTCGCGACGCATTCGCGGCATTCAACAACACCAGCAACCACCGCGTGGTTTTAATCAGCGACAGCAGTCGCAGCAGCAGCAGCAGCAAACTCCGCTTCTGCTTCTTGGCCATCATCATTTATTGTTAGTTGCCCTTGTTGTTGTTTAGATTTCTTTGTCCCTACAACATACATATTTTTGGCTGCTTTTGGTGGCTCACCAGTTTCAATATTTGCACACTCAAAAACCCTTCCCCCTTCCCCCCTCACTCTGCGTTGCGACCCGCTTAGACGCCGCTCAGTGGTTGGAATTATTTCCTGCTGTGTCCTGTGCAATGGCCAGTTACTTCCCTTCGACTCTGGCTCCTTCTACTCCTGCTGCTCCTTCTACTCCTGCCGCCCCGTCTTCTGCTCATTCTGTTGCCCTTCTGTCATATATCATGTTCAGGCGCAACACCTTGCATCCCCCACCAGCCACCCGAAATTTAATCCCCGCATTTGCCTTGGCTTGAGCAAGAAAGCGCTGTTCTCATTGGCTGATAGCAGATTTAATGCCCTTAAAAAACTGATCGATTTCAAGTAACAAAGCGCAGTAAAAAAATCAAACTGAATTTTAGATATTACACATAATTTTCTGCCAAAAAAAATTTTAAGTAAATTTCCAAACTGAGTATTTATGGATTTGTAAAAACCAAAGTAAGCTTTTCAATTAAGAAATTAAGGGGGAATTTTGCTAAAGTTTGGAAATGTCTAAATTTTATGATGCTGTTGTAAATTAAAGAATTCAAATATTAATTTTTTTGTTGCAAATATGAATATTAATTTATTTATTATAAGTATAGATATAAATAGAATATAAGTTTGTCGACATCATAATTTAAACTTTACATATTCCCTGCCTGAATTATTATACCCCTCCAGCAAAAGTGCTCAAAAACTCAAACTTTTCTTTTTTATGCATTTTGCAATTTTTCGATTTTGGTATTTCGATTTTCAATTTTTTTTCGCCAATTTATTAAGCTCTTCATTTCTATTTTTCTTATTGTTGATTTCAAACCATTTTCTATTTTAAATTCGGCAAACTTTAAGCGGCAATTAAAAGAGTTTTTGGGCACCGCAATGCAACATGTGGCAAGCAGCGCTTAAGGGCGGGGCAAGGACTAAAACGGAGCTGGGGTCTTGTGTGTGAAACACTTAACAAATCTTCAAGCCATAAACAGCCCCTAACAACAACAAGAACAACTTGGGGATTAGCATGTGGCATGTGGCATGCAGCTGGGGTGCTTCCGATTCACCCTTTGATGCATGCTGCAATAAACATGCACAAGTGGCAAGTGGCAAGGCAAAGAAACAAACATGAGCAGCAAAGTCCTGCCTCTGCTCCTTTCAAGAGCTCCGACAACAAATTTGTAAGCCAACAACACACAGCCAATTAACCAACACGACCAAGAAGCAGCAGCAGCAGCAGCAGCAGCAGCAGCAGTCACTGGCCAGTTGCAACTCGGACTCAACTCGACTCGAACTGTGACTTTTGGTGCACACACACACACACACACACACACATACAGCTAGACAGACAGACAGACATACTTGGCTTGTGGCAGAAGTGCTGCCATGATTTTTAGTCATAGAAACACTTTCCAAGTGTTGGTCGGGAGGTGGTAGAGGGGAAGTGGAGTGGACACTTGAATGAGCATTTTGCTTATCTCTAACTCTCTTTATGCTTGTCTACCCCTACACTCCAAGCTGTGGTAACTGCCACACAGAGGATTGTGTGTCAAGGTCGTTTTGAGTGCTGCCTCTGCTTGTTGCATGCTGCTGCTTGTTGTTTCCTGCTCCAAGACGGTTCTCAATGTCTCCATCTCTATCTGAGGCGCCCCACTGGCAAAATGTTTTAGCTCTAAGTGGACTTAACTGTTGTTGTGTATGTGAATGTATGTGTGTGTGTGTGTGTGTGTACAGGATGTGTATTGTGTATTGCTATTGTAAAGCAGCAGGAGCAGGAGCAGGAGACGTGTTACCAGGAATTGTGCTGCTGTCTGCCTTTAGACATTCTTGGGGAATACCTTTTCAACAGCTCAGCTCAGACTTGTCTGCCTTGCCTTTTCTACATGTATGTATGTGTGTGTGTGTATGTGTGTGTGTACTACTTATTGCCATAGCACTGGTTGCTGCCTGCTGCTGCTGTCTTTGTCCACATTTATATTTCCTCTCTCTGTGTGTGTGCTGCAAATTTCAACTCACCCCCTCTTTGCCACACTCCAACTTTGTGTCGCAAATTGTGTGAAAATTGTTTTTCTTGTAGTTGTTATTATTGTTGCTGTTGTTGTATCTTTTTCTGGTTGTTGTTGTTGTTGTTGTTGTTGTCTGGTTGGCCTTTTGGCTTTTCTTGTTTAAGATTCTGTGGTTTTGTGCATTTGTAAATAATCTTGTTCTAAACAGGAGAAGAGGGACTCTATTCTGTCTGCTGTCTGCTGTCTACTTTCTAGTGTCCTGTCTGTTCACAGTCTACAGTCCATTAACAAGGACTTGCCGCCGTCGTCCTTCGGTTTCCGGTCAACTTGGCCGGACAATGCTACATAATTTATGTGTGAAAAGTCTCTCATTCTTTCACATTTGGCTTAAGAATTTTGGGCCAACTTACAAATGAGTTGTAGTGTTTGTGCGTGTTTTTGGTTGCAATCTAAGTCAATTATGTTGAAAGATATCAAGTTAACAAATTAAATGGTTTTTGACTTTGATTGACTCGAAATAAACGCAATTTAATAGCGTGATTGTAGCTATCATTTGAAGTTTATTTAGAAGACAAAACATAACAGTTTAATAATATTATCAGAGTTGTTCAGTTATACAAAATGTTAGCCAACTTAAATTGTAATATAGAAATAAATCTTTAGTTGTTGTAGAGTGCTCATTAAATATAATTATTTATGAATATTAATGTAATAAAGTCGTGCAATTTGTTGTATTGAATTGCAGAGGAATCTTTCAAATTATTAATAAAATTAAAAAATTATAATAATATTTATAATAATAATATAATAATATATATGATTATATTCATCATTTTTTTAATACGTTGACTGCTTATTTCTCATAAATATATCATTTCTTAATTACTTCTACTTAACATTTGACTAGCGATAATTTAATCTTAATAACACAATTACACATATAGATGGCGCCAGCATACAATCCAAACAATCCAAACAGTTGGCAATGGTTGTCGTCTACACTGAATACCTTTGGGATTTTGCCCTCTAGCACAGACAAGAACCCATTCAAAATCGCGCATGCGTTTCACAAATATTTATTACACATTTATTTCTATAACTAAGAAATTAATAATAAGAAGAATATATATATCTTACTTACATTAATGGCAGATTGTAGCTTTTAATTTGAATTGAAAACTCTTTATTTAATGTTGTTCTTTTTAGAATTACTACACTTTTGTTACTGTGCAGTGCCAAAAGATTTTAGATTAAAAGCATAAAATAATAGTTGCTATTTAATTCATAATCTGACATTCCTCGCTCGATCTTGACAATATGTATTAATTTAAATACATATTTACTGATATGTTTATGTATATAAATAGAAGGTTGTCTGGCCTGATCATACGCAATCAGTAATACCCACAATAAAACACCAAATAAAAACAGATTAAAATTATTGATTCCAGGAACAGCTCATTTAGAAGAGGTTCCAAAGTGCACAGAAGGGGATTTCGTAGTTTCTAAGCAGTTCACAGTTATTTTAAATGATAAGTTATCATCAACCAATGAGTAACACTGTAAAACAGAAAGAGAGAGCGAAAGCGTGTGTGTGTGAGGGAGAGAGAGGGCAAGCCCATGGCAGATAAAAATACATAAAAAGAAAACATTAAATCGAAAGCACATAATAAATTTCTAATCTACTTTCTATATATATATACATTTTTTTTTTATTTATTGTCTGCCTGTTATCAGCAAAGGCGCCAAGCGACTAGAAAATCGGGCCATGCCAACCGACAGTTCAGTTGAATTTAAGCAGCAGTCAAGTGCGGTCTATATAAAAAAATAAATTCAATTAAACACAAATTTATCCTTAATAAATAAATAAATAAAATTAATTAAAGAAAGTGCGCAAGCAGCTGAAAAGTATATAGCATAATCAAGAGTATATATATTATATATATATATACATATATATTGATGTATATATAATCTCACAGCTTTGGTGTGACTGATAAGTTGAACAGACAACATTAAAATCGTGTGTCAACTTTTGAACCCACCTCGGCTGCAATGATTTCCCATACAGTGAGGTGAGTGCCATAAAAAATAAATAAAAATAAAAATAATGTAATAATAAAATAATTAAACAGAATGTTCAAACTGATGTACATCGTGGCTGGCATACTGATCAGCAATGAGGAAATCTGCGATACTGTGGATCGCATTCAGATCGCGCCACGCGTCGAAATGAAGCCTGAACTCGTGCCGGAGCGGGGTCAACTGCAACAGCGGGGGGAGCAGGAGTCGGCACGCACGAAACGGCGTCGCAAAGTAAGCGTCACTGAGCTGGCTGGCGGTGTGGTGCGCGGCGTCACCAGCCAGGTGACCAGTCGCCTGGGCAGTCGCTTCAGCTGGCTGTCCGATGTGCCCCAGAAACTGGGCAAGTGGCGCTCGGTGGCGCTCAGCTTCACCGTGTGGACCATACCCAACTGGCTGATGGAGCACACCTCCAGCTACATCAGCCGGAAGTTCTTCCTCAACAGCGACTGTGATTTGATCTACAAGTGAACACTGGATAATATATATATATATATATATATATATATGTATCATCTTGGGTGCCTCGGCTAGAGTTGCCCCTTGTCAGTATCTGGCAACATCATTTTATTAGTTTTTAGTTGACTTAATTTAAGTTTTGATAGACTCCAAAACTATTTGCACTAAGTCACAATATTTAGTACAATCCAATAAACCCTATTTGCTCAACAGGAAAGGGTATTCAGTTGTCGGCACTTCGAATTATAAAAATTCCTTCACTTTTCTAGTTTGCAAATTGAAGTGAAATTTATTTAAGTTTTGGAAATAAGACGCGTTTTTAGGCATAAGTTGAAATAAAGTTAAAGTTTGCCAACAATTAGACATCGAATCTATATATGTTTGTTCTATATACGATATTATGTGTGTGTAAATATATATATATATATATATATATAGTAGCATATGGTCCCAACAAGTATTCCCAGCGTCTTTCTCGCTCTCTCCTTAATCTCCTTCGGCTATGTAGTTCTCCGAGTTGTCCGGACTGTTGCCACCGCCGGCGCCGCATCCGCTGCGAACATTGAGACTGTTGTGCAACATGTTCGCTATGCTGTCCACATCGAGATTCTCATCCGTTGCGGAGATCTTGCGCAGAGCGGAGCAAACGATGCTCAAATCGCCACGCAACTCGCTGACAACCGCTGTGATCTTCTGGGCATTGGACAAGACCTCCACGCTGCTCGTATACGGATTATAGCGCACTCCAAACGGACGTTGAATGCTGTCAGCAAAGGACCTACCAAAGGACAGATTAGGAGTGGATGAGCAGCTGTAGCAGTTCCACTTACCGCATCTGCTCCTTGGCCTCCTCGAAGGAGTCGGTGTAGTAGTAGGCATTCTGATAGGATGTTATGATGCACTCCTCCTTGCAGGTCAGCTCCGGATCGAATTTCTTGATCTTCTCCTGTGCACTAATCGCATGCTGCAACTCGGCCACTGAGCTGAGCAAACCAGCTCCATAAACCTTGAAACTGTTATCCGACTGTTTGCACAATCCAAACTCCACGGTGAAAAAATAAAGCTGCAACAATTGCAATTTGTGGCATAAACAACTTAAAACTAAACTCAGAAAAGAATCGACATTGAATTTAAAAATTCATCAAGAGTTTCCTTAAAGGAAGGTTTTTGCCTTTTTAAAAGCAATGTTTGCATTTATTAATTTAAGAAAGGATTTTTTTTAAATTTAAACAAAGCTAAAACAGACTAAAAAACTAAAAACAACTCTCAGATAAAAATCAAAATTTAATTTTAAAATTCATAAAGGGTTCCTCATTTAATTAATCAGAAATTAACAAATCTAAAACTGCAGGTTTTTTTATTAAAAAAAAAAGTTTTGCATTTTGTAATTTCAGAATGGATTTTTCTAAAGTTTTAACAAAGACTTAAATAACTTTCCAGTATGTTATTTTTGTAAGTGCATGCATAGAAGATGGTTAAGGGAGTTTTTTTTTAAATTTTAATTTCTGTTCGTTTTTTTTTTAAGTTTAGAAAATTAGTTAATATTTTATAAACCACTAAAAACTACGTTTCCGTCAAACATTCGATTTTGAGGGGGTTTGAATTTGTATTTTCTTGCAGAGCTACTCCTGCGCTGGAGATGCCTATTGGTTTACTCAGTTAAGATTACTCACCGTTGCCAGTTTTTCGATATCCGCATCACAGGCGCCCAGCGAGGCGAGTCCAATCTCCTGCGAGAACTGAGCAAAGCTCGAGTTGGCCAAAAGGGGCATGTGCCCCAAAAGTTCATGACAGCAATCACTGCGAGCGAAAAGCAATTATCAAACTTGAAACAATACACACAACAAACACACACACACACACAGACGCTCTGTCAACTTACGGTTCGGGTGTGTAGAAGGGATCGGAGGAGTGACGAATGTACTGGGTGCAGTGGAAGACGCGAAAGGCTAGGCCAGAGAGGAAGTCGCGGGGCGAAAGGTAGCCGGCAACTGGACGCAGTTGGAAGCCAGTTTTGCGCTTCAGATAGCTGCTGACATCCTGCAGCTGGGGCACATTGTCCTCGCGATAGCCACAGAACTTGACCAGCTCCGGCCAGTTCTCCATATACTCCGGCACCGCATGCAACTGATACAAGCGATGCAGCTCCAAGAAAACGGTGCCCCTGCAACAAACCACAACCCGCAACAAGTGGCAACTTGACACAGCAACAGATAACCACAAAATGCACTTACCAAGTTTTCACCTCCTCCGGCGTATACTGCACCCGTGGAATTGGATTGCCACTGAAAGTGGATTGAGTTGAGCTGAAATTTTGAGTTCAAAACTAATTCGAAACTAAAAACTTACTGCTTGAAATTATTGGCGATGGCTGAGAACTGCTCGCGACGCTTGCGATAAACTGGATCCTTGAAGCCAGGATGATCTGCATCCAGATCGGAGCCATACATCAGCACATTCTGCGCCTGATCAATATCCGATATCTTGCGTGGAAACCAAACCATGTCGCCAAAGTCTGAAATAATTAATTAATTTTTTTATTTATATAGTTCCGAGATTTTTACTACATTTTAAGGCGTCTTAAAAATTAAATTAAAATTTATAAAAATTAAAATTTTATAATAAGATTTTTTTTTTACTTTTGCCAACTTTTTTCTAGCAGAAAATTTATTTTATTAATTTTTAGATTTTAGATTTTGACGTGCGACTCACCAAAACTGGAGCAGGCGGAGAGGGATGGAGCCCTGGCCAAAGTGTGCGCATTGACGGACGTATAGTTGACCGAGGCGACTTCGCGATTGAGCATCTTGACCACCTGATCCAGGCGACGGGGATCGCATTCCACATCCACCAATACATCGGCCTGATTGCTGGCCATCTCCAGCGGCGACAGCTCCAAGTGCAGCACATTGATGCCCAGCTCCTGGAACACTTGCAGCGCACGTGCCAGATTACCCACCTGATTCTTGAGCGTGAATAAAATGGAGATGCGCTCGCCGGGCACAGCGCCATGACGCACTGCACCATCGCTGGAGACAGCGTTGATTTGCAGACGTGGTGTTTCCACACTGCGTTCCTGTTTTTTGGGCGAGAACAAGAGGAAACTGTCGCCGGGCGCCGAGGCATGACGCGAGAGACTTGCATGCGTCGCCGTCGATGAGGATGACATGGCTGAGTTTGAGCCGGATTCCTTTTTGGGCGTGTGCAGAGGGCTGCCCTGCTTGACGGCCCACTCCTGCTCCCCGCTGCGATACAGCCACAGGCCCAACAGACTTTTGCCCGATGCACTCATCGTCAGAGATATATATATATATATATATGAATATATATTCTTAATCCAATTTAAATATTCACTTTTGGTCACTTTTAAACTGCTGCTTCAATTCACTTTTGGGAAACACGCGTCGTATGCGCAACGCAAACGCAACGGCAACTGCAAGATCCTTCCGCAGCACAGGCTCCTTTTATAGCCAGCAACTTTTACACACGCATACACACACCAACACACCAACACACACACACACACACACACACAGTGGCATACATATTCAATTGTATTTATTAAGTGTGCGTAGCGAGAGATAAATTTGTTCAAGGATATAAAAGCTACAAGTGACTTTTTCACTTTTCCACAGACTCCACCTCCTTTTCTATGTGTGTGTGTGTGTGTGTGTGTGCCTGTGTGCGTGTGTGTGTGTCTGACTGCTTTTCAAGGGGGATGCGCTCGTTTTGATTGGCCAAATCATGTTGAAATCAGGCTACATCCAACAGTTAACGCATGACGTCATTTCACTTTCTAATCAGCAGCAGTGGATGTGGCACTGGATGTGGCAGTGGCAACATTTAATGCGTTGCGTTCAACTCCCAAGTTGGACTTTTATTCTGCTGCTCTATTTAATTTTTGTATTTATTTTATATTTTTTATTTTTTTTTTTAAATTTGTGCTGTCAGCGCTTATCTTTCAAAAGCGTTTGCTTAATTTATGCGGGCATCGGGCGAATTGTCATACTTCCAGGGTGAAATAATGCAAGCGTGACAGTTGGAAATTTTTAAAAACACACTATTTTTAATTTAGTAGTTGAGGACTGATAAATGTTAGATATATCTTAAGTTTCAAAACAGCTTGAAAAACGTTTAAGTAGTTTAAAATCCGAAAACACTTTTAGTAATTTAAAATTAAGAACAAAAGTAAGAACTCCACTTTAAAATTAAAAACCGATTCGAAATCTTTTAGAAGAGTTATACTTTCAAATGAAATTTTATTTTATTATTTTCTCAGATGAGAAGCAAATGCTTCTTTCTTATATGAGCTACCCCCGTTTCTTTTATAAATTCACTTTTGCATCAGTCGAGTGAGAAAGCAGGCAATCGGGCAATCGGGCAACCGGGCAACTGGGCAACCACTTGATGCTCTTGGCTCTCAGGCTGATGTCCTGAAAGTTGGAGCGAAAAGTTGTGCCCCAAGCGGCAGAGTCAATAATAGATAAATGGCAATTTCTTTTGCGGTGCTGCGTTTGGTTTTCTCTTCTGGGTTGGAATCCATTGTTTGCGCTTAGAGAAAAGCAAACAGCAGAATGGGACTCAGACTCAGAGTCAGAGTCAGAGTCAGATTCAGAGGCAAGTAAAGCAGAGCTACTTGACTATTAAAATATATGCGGGTGTGGCAAGCAAACACACACACGAACAACACTAATGTGTGTGTGTGTGTGTGTGTGTCTGTGGTCCACGAATGAGTTGATGTGATAAACGTAATGGCTACAATTCCACCTCCTCCTCGTCCTCCTCCACTTGAGCGTATTTGGACAGGGCATTCAAAGTGATTGCTGCTACCTACGTAAGTTGAAAGCTTTTGATGGATTTATTGCCAAACGATTCTTAAAGTACATCGACAAACTGACAAAGTTAAAGACAGTCCCTTTGGGGGTCTTGAGAACTGTCAGTCGAGCAAGAAGCATTCAGCAGCAAAAGCTGAGTTCTATAAGTGAATGAATGAATGAATGGCGCTTGTAATTTCTTGTTGATTTCCGTCTAATTAAGTTAAGGCAACTTCTACGTAAAGGGGGATCCAAGGATACTGTGATTCAACTGATACATATGCATGCATGCGAGTGTGTGTAGATATATTCGTTTACATATATATATGCATATGTTTGTATAAATGAATAGATAAACGCATTTGCACTTTTACTTTTAGCCATTAGTCCTCGACTTGACTTTTTTTATTTTCTTCTTTAATAGATTATCATTTTTTTCCGAAATCAATAGCAAATGATTAAAATCTTTCATTGATTTTTGTTCACATACATAAAAATTTATTTTATTGTCTTAGTTTTGTAATTTATTTGGTTTAATTCAGGTTACAGAAAATATGAACAACTGGTGGCATTTTTTGATGACTCCAAAATCCTTAAGTGAATTCGATAGCGAAGTTCCTAACGATTCATAAGTTACGATTCATAAATTATAGTCTTCGCATGAGTCCTCCAACAAATTGAATTAGCTCCAAATTTGCATCCTGACAAAGAAAATAACAGTTTTTTAATAAATTGCATAAACTAACTGGTTGGAAACTTAGCTAACAAGTATTTTAAAAACTGAACTGCAACCTGCTTGTGTGTAGCATTTGAAAGCAGTTCCACAACTGCACTGTACACTGCTTCTTAGTAAACTGCTTAGTAGCAGAGTTTCAAACCTGTTAACTGCTTGGCTTCATACTATTTAATTGTGTAGCATACTTTCAGGCTGGTTTTCAAAAGATTTGTGTGCAGTATTTTAGTGAAGCATACTTTCATGCGCTGTTCATTTCTGTTATAGAGAATTTCTTGGGGAATCTCCAAATGAGAACACCCCCTGAAGGTCATATTAAAGCACTGCTGACCGGCCTGACATTTCAACCAAACAAAGTCAGGTTTTCAGAGCAGAACTTTCGTTTGCAAGCATGAAAATACATATATTTTCAGAGACACTTTGTGGCGCCACTGTTTAAAATTGTAAAGGGCTTTCGTTTGCTCACAGTTACGAGACAAGAGTAAAGAAATGACAACAGTAATGCAATTCACAACACACCCCCAAGTAAAAAGGTATCGTTTAGGGGATGCGCATGCTCGTCCAGCAAGCAACCCCCACAAATATTCAAAGAAACCAACACCAAACGGATGCAGCTCCCTGAGCTCGCTTTGGTTGTAAACAAAAACAAGTTGCAGAGAGAGAGAGAGAGAGAGTGAGAGAGAGAGAGACAGTAATGGAGCATGCTCCTGACAGCTGAAGCACAAAATTTCCCAGTTTAAACTGAGCTGGCAGCAGTGAAATGGACGTCAAACTGGGCTGAAGTACGGCAAAGAGAAGACGTCAAAAGGAAATTATTGATTTTTGGTTGTGCGAAGTGAAAAAGTGTTTCGCCTGCATTTGGCCATGTAGAAAAATTGCAAAAGTCAAATAGCCAATAAACAATAAACAGACAGAAAGAGTTATTATTAATTTAGTTGTGTGGGCGTGGCAGCTGCGCCAATTACAGCGCAATGGGCGACAGCGAATTCGAGGAATTCCGCAGGCCCATCTTTGAGCCACATGCATTGGCCAACACATTTGGCAAGAAGCAAACGACACATGCATTTTACTCGTAAGTAGCCCACTCGAGATGCGATGCGGAAAATCAATGACACTTCAACTGCATATGTAAGCGAGTTGAACACGTGTTCCCAACTCTGCACCAGAGACGCAGTTAGTCCTTGGACGACAGACAGCTGAGCAAATGTCGAGCACAGATGAAGTGATTCCTTTGAAATGTTCTCATCTTGAGAAAGTTACAAATATTAACACAATTTACAAAAAATAAAATATCTTCCAAGATTTCTAAGGCTTACAATAATCCTCCATCCTGACCTCCATTTACATATATATGCATCCCTTAATAAATACATCCTTGTAAGCATCACATTTTCTCATTCAATCCCACAATTTCCACTCTACAGTCTAATACCCAACGATGATTTGGAGGATTCGCACTCCTCGAAAAGCGATGGCTCCGATCAGGAGGATGGCATCATTGACAGCAAGCTGCAGCGTCAGGTGGAGGATGATGAGCTGGGCGATGGTTTAAAGATTACACTCTCCTCGGATGGGTCACTGGATACGAACGATTCATTCAACTCACATTGTCATCATCCGTTGAATCATCAGGATGCCATCGGTGGCTTCATTGGCATCAATGGCATGGGGCCAACGGCTGTTGCAAGTGTTGGCCCGGTAACCATAGGAGCCAGCACAGAGCTGTTGACACCCGGTTCGGCGGCAACGCGACGTCGTCGCAAGTTGCCCGAAATACCCAAAAACAAGAAATGTAAGTAATCCCAAACTTTAAGGATTAGAGATTAGCGATTAGAGAATAGATCCCGCATGAGCCCTTCCCTCGTAGTTGAAGCTAATCTACTGATGGGTTCGTTGCAGCTTCCATTCTGCATATTCTAGGTGGCTCCACAGCCGGTCAGTCCCTGGCGGATGAGATTCGCATTGGCAATGCTGGCTCTGTGGGTGGTGCAACCGGAGTGGTGCATGCTCCTCGCTCGAATCAGCAGCGTTCGTTTCTGACACTCAAATGTGGCTATTTGCTGGATGAGGACTCCAGTCCGGATTCGGAGCGATTGCAGAGCCTGGGCGATGTGGACAGCGGTCACAGCACAGCGCATTCCCCCAATGATTTTAAGAGCATGTCGCCACAGATTACATCACCGGTGTCCCAGTCACCATTTCCCCCACCATTTGGGGGAGTACCCTTTGGGCAGCTGGAGATGCTGGAGGCGACACATCGGGGTCTGCATAAGTTTGTGCCACGGCATCACGATGAGATTGAGCTGGAGATTGGCGATGCCGTCTACGTGCAAAAGGAGGCCGAGGATTTGTGGTGCGAGGGTGTCAATCTGCGCACAGGTCGCCAGGGCATCTTTCCCTCGGCCTATGCCGTTGATCTGGACTACAATGAGTTCGATCCCACTGTGCAGCTGGTGAAGAAGGAGCGCTATCTGCTCGGCTACCTGGGTTCCGTGGAGACGCTCGCCCACAAGGGCACCGGTGTCGTCTGCCAGGCGGTGCGCAAGATTGTCGGTGAATACGGCAACTCGCCGACGGGACAAACGTGCATTTTGGAGGTATCTGATCAGGGTTTACGCATGGTCGATCGCTCGGCTCCAAATGTAAGTTGGCAGCATCCACAAATCTCTAGGATTGTCTTTGAGAACTTGCCTTGCTTTTCGCAGAACAAAAAAGAGAAGAAACCCTGCATCGATTACTTCTACTCGCTGAAGAATGTGTCCTTCTGTGCATTTCATCCCAGGGATCATCGCTTCATTGGCTTCATCACCAAGCATCCGACAGTGCAGCGTTTCGCCTGTCACGTCTTCAAGGGCAACGAGTCCACTCGGCCTGTTGCCGAAGCAGTCGGGTAAGTTGCTCCACAAACTAATCCCCTTCACAGCTGTCTAATCTTCAAGAACTCATCTGATCTTTTCCAGACGCGCCTTTCAGCGTTTCTATCAGAAGTTTATTGAAACCGCTTATCCCATCGAGGACATCTACATCGAGTAGAGCGCAAGTTGCAAATATATAAAAAGAAAAACAAACAAATTTCAAAGATTAAAAGATTACTTACAAAATACCACATATAATATATATACATATATATATATAGTACTATATATTTTTTGTGTGATTATCAATAAAAATCTCCACAAATGTTTGGTCTTCGTCAGAAAAAAGAAAAAGAAAAGCTTCAAGAAAGCGCGAAAATCGTAATAAGCTCACAATAGAAAACTATCAATTTCGTAATATTTATTCTAAATTTGTTTAAAATGTAAATAATTCAACTCGGTTCGAAAAAGCACACACAGAATATGAAAAATCAACCAAAACACAAAGCAAACACGCAGCGATTAGACAATTTAAGTGTAACTCAAAGAGAGCCACGCAAATAAAAATTAAATATAAATTTAAATAGAAAATTCCTGAATATGCACAAACCGCTCTTAACTCAAGTCGGACCTTATAGCTACCATACTTACTTAGTTGTGAGGCCAAATAAGTCTAGCAATTTCCGTAATATCTTTCATCCGAATAGTGCCCTTTATAAAGCTATGATTTCCATCCACAAAACTTTAACAAATACAATTCTCACGCAACTTTTCTAGTATTACTTATTATCGAAAGCCCAATTCTAAGATGTGTAAAACAATTATTTATATATATATATATATATAGACGTTTATATATGTACTTATAAAGAAAACAGAAAGAAATATATATATATATATGTATACTTATACAAAAAAAAAACTGTAGTAAATTATTTAAAAGGAAATCTTTAAGGTAAGTAAAAGTCTTTTTTTTTTTTTTAATAATTTATGTATAATTTCTTCTATATTTTCATATTTATGATACAACTTAGCTTTACTAGTTGGTTGTTTTTGTTTGTTTGTTTTTTTTTTATTTTTACAGCAGTTTTATATTGTTCTTTATACATATATTTCGATTTTTGAAAATGTGTAGAAATTAATCATCATAATTATTTAACATACAAAAAAGATTGTGATTTTCTGTTGTTGTTTTTTGTGGTTTTTTTTTTCAGTATGTTACACAATAATTATATATTTGGATTTACTAGGCATGTGCTGAGATTGTTGTTCTGCTGTTGTTGTTTGTGTTTGGATGTTGTTGTGTGTTGTTGTTGTTGTGGGACCCATCATATACACACCACAAGACAAGTCTAACTCTAATCTACTAGCACTATATATATATATATATTTCCCTATGTAGCCGAACAGCGACTTACTAAGTCCGAGTCTGTTGCCAACAACACTTACACTTGTATCTCTCAATAATAATAATAATAATATAGTAATAGTTTATATACTATAATAATAATTTCATTAGTAATACTTATTGTTGCTATTCTATCCTCTATATATATATATATATATTCTTGATGTGTGTTCGCTTATGTCAACTAACTGTAATTCAATTTTAGGCATATTTTTAGAGGTTGTTCGACTTATTTTGAATCAATCATTACGTAATTGTTTAACCATTGACTTCCTTATTCTTAGTATTATTTATTATTTATTAACTCGATACAAAAAACTTGGTCTGGCTGTTGTCGTCACAATAAACAAAACTCAACTCGAGAAACGAAACTCCTCCAAAATCCTTCAACTGTTGCTGTTTCAAAAAAACCCTAGTTTTCTATATTTGTTTAGTAACAAGTTTAGAGATTATTGCTTCATTTGTACAAAACGGCACTACATAAAAAAATTAATATTTACCGAGTCCTTAATTTAATTATTACTTTACGAACTGTTCAATTGTCGAAACAATTTTATTTGAATTATCCACTGTCCACATCTTGTTCTGTTTTACGGTTTTAATTGACATTTCTTTGAATGATTTCTAGTCAAGTTCCACGTTTGTTCCACATTTTTTAAGGGCTTTCGAAAGGAGGTATCATATCATATAATATCATATCAAATGGGATAGTTATTGTTAACCTGCATTGATGAAAAGTAATTGGTTGTGCTGAGCTGTGATCTGTTAAGTGTAATTGTTTTGTTTGTTTGTTTGTTGTTGTTTTTTTTTTAAATAAGGCTTTTTTGTTTTTATTTAAATTTTTGCTAAAAACTACAATTTAAAATTAATAATCAGAATTAATTCATAATTAGATTAGAACGTAATAATAAAAACATTTCGCGCACACATACATGCATACAGACACACAATTATTTACAAATTTTTACCTCACAAATCGATCTAAAATTACAATTTTCTCTGAATATTTTGTGTTGGAATAATTATTTTTTTGTATGTGTATAAATTTTTTATCTTTTTTTTATATGTATAATAGCATTTTGTTTTTTTTTTTGCAGTTTAAAAAAAAAATATATACGCTGATCCAAAATTTATTTACAGTTACGCTCGATGTGATTGAAATTTTCAAGATGCCAAAAAACGTTAGATATTTATAAATTGCGCTCGAGAAGAACGTAAATTTTGTGTTTTTTGTGAATTTTGTCAAAACTGGAATGCGCAAACACATCGAGCGTATGCTACAAATACTATATAGTATTTTGATCTTATGTGATTTTTTGACATATTTTCGAAGGAAAAAAAAAATGTTATAAAACAATCGTATGACGGAAACTATAATAACAATAACTGAGAACTATTTGTTGTAACTTTTGTTGTTTTTGGAGTTTTCGACATGTTGCACTTACACGCTAAAAATACAAACATTTCCCAAGCGTTTTGGGAATTACAATTTTGTGTTTTCTTGTTGTTGTTGTTTATGTCTAGGTATATGTTGCTGGATGCTTTTTTATATATGCACTTAGTTGCGGCCACGCCCCCCCCCCCTCTCCCCCTCCTACAACGCTGGCAGCCGACTTTGATTTTCGCTAAGAACTACAATTAATGACTACAGGCTACAACTGTTAAGTGTTCTCCTTTTCCTTCTCCTTCTCCTTCTCCATTTCCATTTCCATTTTTTTTTTGTTGTTTTTATCTCGCATTTTTTGTTTTAGTTTGTTTTTTCTTATGTTTTTTTTAACAAATTTTTTGCTAAGTTTTACGATTAATATGCATTTTTCATTGTTGTTTTTGTCATTTTAAATAGTTATTAATAAATAATTAAAATATATATAGAACTATACATACATATATATATATGTTTATATATATATATATATATTATTTGCATTTTGTTTATGAGTAGGTATTTTTATGGAAGTGGGTTAACTAGCAGGATAACGGTTCATCTTCATGAATGACACGCGTTATTTATTTTGCATCTTCTTCTTCTTCGTCTTCTCCATCGTTAATGATTCGATTATTTTGTTTTTTAATCGTTAATCGTTCATCGTTCTTCGCTGATATTTAGGCTACACATAATGCGAATCTTTTGTTTAACTTTAATACAATATTTTTAATATTCTAGACTACACTTCTACATATATATATATATATATATATATATATATATATACAGTTATATATATATATATATAAAATTCGCTTTAAAATGTACAGTTATGCATTAGTGATTTCATTTGCTGTTTGCTTTTGTAGTTCGTTAAGCCTCCTGCAATCTGAGGCATCGCTATAAATATGCTATATATATATATATCTATATATGGGGTTTATAATATCTTGTTTGCTTGTTTGTTTTGTGTAGAACCAAGCCGGGGACGAGTTAAAGAGAGAGTTGGGGTTAACTTACGAACTAACTGTACAATTTTTATATAGTTTTGGGTGCTCCTACTTCGAGTGCTGTACAACTTGAAAAGGGTCTACGGGAATAATAGGGGTATTTCTTTTGGGGGGGGGAGGGGGATATAGGATTTAGGAAAGTGGGCGAGGGGTTTTGGTTTTGTTATTAGGACACTTGTTGCTGCTGGAAGTAAACGATCTTTGGATTGATCGATTTAACACTTGGTCGCTCGTTCGCTGATTATCATCTAACCTCACAGTCTTTTTTCAATGGAAGTAAACCGCCGGCTCCACCACGGCTGCTGTTGTTATTATTGTTGTTGTTGTTATTATTGTTGTTGCTGCTGCTGTTGTTGTTGTTGTTGGTATTGCTACTATTATTGTTGTTGTTGTTGTTCGAGTTGCTGTTGCAGGAATTGCTCGAACCCGAACCACTGGCCGAGGGTAGCGAATTGTTGCTGTTGTCATAGTTGCCCACATTGACGCACAGCGGCGATGTTGGTCCAGCAACCACAACGGAATTGGTAACACCACCAACACCTGTAATGGCCATTGCGGAGCCACTTGCACCACTCACACCACTCTCGGGCAACGAGGTAGAATCATGCACATCGGCACTCTTGCTGGAGTCAATCACCAGGCAGGGCGGCGACGGAGTACTCGCATCCTTGCCCAGCAACGCTGGCGATGCATTCGCATTCTGCGAGTGTGGCGTAAAACTATTCGGCAACATGCCACAAGGCGAGGCAACATCCGGCATCAATGGCAGTGGCAACTCAGCAGCAACTGCTGCTGCTGCTGGCGGGGAGGCAACTATGTTCGTTGGCGTCGCTGTCGCTGTTGTTGTTGTTGTTGTTGTTGTAGTGGATTGTTCCTTAGCGTCCGATTTGGTGCCAATCACATAGCAGCCGCCAGCAGAGATTCGCGCAATTTTCAGTCGCAGTGGTGCCTCCACATGCGGCTCCTGTGGCTGCGTCGCAATTGTCGTCTCCGTTTTCCGCTTGTTGATCCGCAAGATGAGCTTTGGCTTCTCGCCGGGCGAGTTGCTGTTGGTGTTCTCAATCAGTGTGGTTGTCATTGTGGTGCTGTGCAGACTATTGAGTAGCAACTGTTGCTGCTGCTTGAGGCGCTTCTTCTCCTTCTTGTCGCGCTTCGCCTTCTTCGGCTTGACGAGCAGCGTCTCATTGTCGCCGGAGACTTCGCGTTTATTGTTGCTGCTGTCGTCGCCCTTGTCGAAGGCGCGCATCACCGACTTGCGGAAGTTCATCGAGTCGCGCCTGATCTCCTCCAGCGTCGGTGTGCTGTACTTGCTGGTCAATCGCTTCTTGGGTGGACAGGCGCGTCGCGTCATCTCGTAGCTGTTGCTCCCGCTGCCGCCATCCGCGCCCAGATTGTGTCCAGCTGCCAGATTCGCATTCGTTTCACCCGCCGCTGGCAGACCTCGCAGCTTGATCATTAGCTTGGGATGATCATCTTCGCTGCCCTCGAGGGTCTTGCTGCGTCCACGTCGCTTGCCCGCACTGCTTGCCGCACCAGTCTTGCCATTATCCGCACTGCCCGTGCTGCAAGCGCTGCGACGCCTGCCATCGTTGCCCGCAGCGCCACCAGCAGCACCACCCGGCACTACTCCACCACCGGCAGTCAGCGGCAACGCGTGCTCTTCCAGTGCGGCATTGGCGGCGTCCAGCGCACGCAGCTCCCTGCTGCTCGAGTTCTTCTTGAAGCGTTTCGAATTAGCGGCAGTTGCAGCTGCAGCCGTTATCTGCTCCTCATCCAGCTCACTGGCATCCGACTTGCGCATGTTCTCCAGCGGCAGCGAGTCCGAGGCAGCTGGTAAGCCACACGAGCTGTCATCATTCAGGGTATCCTTCTGCACCACGTACAGGCTGAGCAGCTCCTTCTTGCGCATACGCCGTGAATTGCCGCTAACCGAAGCCGTGCCACTTGCCACCGTCGCATTTAGCTGTGTGGTGATTGTGGTCTGCACAACCTGCGTCTGCACCAGGGAGCCGCTCGAGAGGCAACTGCTGTTCGTGGCGCTGCCACATTGAAGATCTGGATAGGCGAGTGGTCCCTTTATCTTCAGCTTGAGCTGATTGCGCGCATCCGACAATGATGCCTTGGTCAGCGTCGTGGTGTCCGAATCTATGGAGACCTCCTCGGAAGTCGCCTCCAGCGAGACCTCCATATTGGGCACCAATTCCGGCACAATTAGTGTACTAATCGGCGCCGCTTGATTCGCCTCGCTGGAGTGAAGTACGCCACTATTTAGCAGACTGCTGCCCGGCACCGCAGGCAAGCCTGTTCCCAGGCCAACCACGCCAGTTGCACCAACCAGTTTGCTGGGTGAGGTATTATTGCTTCTGTGATGATGATTGTTGTTGTTATTGTTGCTGTTGCTGCTGGTGTTGGTTGAGCTGATGTTGATGTTGTTGTTGTTGTTATTGTTGCTGCTGCTGTTGGTTGTGGTGGTGGTGCCTGTGGCACGCAATGCTGATTGAAATTGTCGCTCATCCTCCTCATCAAACTCGCTGAGCGTCTGATCCGCCGTACCCGAGTCGAAGGCACCTAACAGATTGTTTTGATACGCCTCCTGCGAGGCGGTGCTGTGCGGTGCCTCAAAGCCCAGGTTGTAGGTGCGCATATCCACGGGACCCGGCAGCACCGGTTGCAACAGCGGCGGCTGTGTCTTGCTCTGTCCACGCAGCTTGCAGCTCGAGTAGCTGGTGGTGGTTGCACCACCACCCGTTGCTGCAGCTGCTGCCGCCGCCGCATTGGGTGCCGAACGCAATTCGAAGCTGCGCCGACGCAAGGATTGCAGATTCTCCACACCTGGTCCAGCCAGCTCATCGTCGTAGTTGTTGAACTCGAAGGGGGTGCCAACCAGATTGTTGACGATGTGCGTGTTGCTGCCATAGTCGGACATCGGTGGCGGCAGTGGCAGCATTGCACTTGACGCACTGCCGCCGCGACCACGTCCCCGACCCCGACCACGTCCACGAGTACCGGCCGTGGCTCCACTGCCACGTGGCGCACGCTGACGCAACTTGCCCGTCAGCGTGTGCGTCAACGGATCGTATTTGGCGGGTGTGGCAAGTGTTGCTGCTGCAACTGTTGCAGCAACAGCTGTTGGCGTCACGACAGGTGCAGTTGGTGGATGCAAAGCAGGTGATTTCCCGGGTGACTTGCCCTGTGGCAACTGAGGGGATTTGTGTTGCTGTTGTTGCTGTTGCTGCTGTTGCTGCTGCTGTTGTTGCTGTTGTTGTTGCTGCTGTTGTTGCTGCTGCTGCTGCTTGTGCTGCTTGGAGTTGGTTCTGCGTTTGCTGGGCGAGATGTTGTCCTTGCCAGTTGGCAGTGGCAGAGGCGTAGGCACGGGAACAGTTACTGGTAAGGGCAGAGGTAATGTTAGCGACTCCAAAGGCACTGGTTGCACCATCGGCGTCAACTGTTGCTCGGCACAGCTGCTGAGCATTCCACCTGGATAGGTGCCATCCACCGGTGAGGTCAATTGATATTGATGGTTGGGCGTTGTGGTCAACGTCAGATTGGGCGTGGCATACGGCGTGTTTACATACGGAGTGGGCGGCTGTGAGCCGTACAACACTTGACCGGAGGATTCGACCACTGGTTGCTGCTGTTGTTGTTGTTGTTGTTGTTGCAACAATGCTGTAAATTGTGGATAAATACTGCCATTGAAGTGAGCATTGGGCGTCCTCTGCTGATGTGTAGGCGTCGTCTGCTGCTGCTGCTGCTGATGCTGGTGCTGAGCATTGCTATTGTACATGGACATCGGATCGATGCCATTAACCAGAGGCGTATGACTACCAAAGGAGGCGACACTTGCATTGCCACTATTATTGTTGTTGTTATTGCTGCTGGCACTGTTGTTGTTGCTGCTGTTCGAATTTGCTGCTGCTGGCAGAATTGTTGTTGCTGCTGCTGCTGCTGCTGTTGCTGCTGTTGGCACACTCACCGCAGCCGCTCCATAGCTGTTGTAGTAGCTCTTGTCCAGCTGCTGGGCCAACTGACTCGGCGGCTGATCATTCGACTCGGAGACGGAGCTGGGCGAGCTGCTGCGTCGGGCGGCAATCAAATCATTCTCGTTCCAGCGCTGCATCCGTCCAAATGGTGATTGCATTCGTGTGTTTTCATCGTAGTCGCTCAACTTGCTGTTGTTGCCCCCGCTGGGCAGCTGCGATGATGGCGTCTGGGGCGGCAGTGCACCACCAGGTGTTGAGCCTACATAGCTGCTGAGACTATTCTTGACGGCGGCCGCTGCCAGATCCACAAAGTCAGGCGTCGGAGTTGGAGTCGCTGCCGCCGTCGCCACTTGTTGTCCATTGCTGGCTTTAAGAAGTTGCTGCTGCTGTTGTTGCTGCGGTGTTTGTGGTGAGGATTTGTTGAGGTAACAGCTGAGCGCTGCTTGGGTGGCCTGGTAGTTGACATTGGCGTAGGCCAGATTGTTGTTGCTGGTCGTATTTGTGGTGGGCGTGGCATTGGGCGTATTTGTCAAACTATTCGCATAGCTGCCGCCACTGTTTGCCGTCAGCGGGGAATCCTTGATGGTCATCTGACTGGCCACCGAATTGGGCGCCGAGCTGCCAAACAAACAACTTTGAACCTGCTGCTGAATCTGGTGTTGCTGCTGCTGTTGTTGTTGCTGCTGCTGATGTTGCTGTAGCTCCTTTTGGGCGAGAATAATATCCTCGGGATCGGCTGCATTGTGAAAGGGAAAGACGGATGGGATGGCGGGTGTGGGTGGCAACAGATCCATTGGCTCCTTGCACTCATCGAGCAACGGTTTGCGTTTGGTCTTCCTCAGTTTCTCGACAAGATTGCGTGTGGCCAGCGTGCTGTCCTCCTCGATGCAGCTGTTGCTGTTGCCGGCATGGAGCAGGCTGGTCATTGGTCCCGAGTTCGGTGGATTCAGTACCTGAGCAACACTTGCCATGTTAGAGTCATAATTATTCGCATATTTGCTGTCCTCCATTTCGAGAATGGCATCCACAATCGGCTGATGTGCTGCATCCAGATCCAGGGCGACGCAGGCAGATGCCGGAGGCGGTGGTGGTGGTGGCGGGGGAGGAGCAGCAACTGCAACTGGCATTGCAACTGGTACGGGAACTACAAGTGGAATCACAACGGGCTCCGGCAGTTGTAGCTCCTGCGGCGTCTGCTGTTGTTCCGTTGAATTGGAATTCGAGTCGAGCACAATAATCTCTGGCGGTTCGGGTGGTATCACTGTCACCGCTGGCGACGATGTGGATGCGGAGTATTTGCTGGCATTCGCCAGCTCATTCTTGCGCTCCTCCTCCAGCTCACGAACCATTTCCATCTCGTTGAGCAGATGCTGGGTGTGATGCGTATGCTGCTCCTCCTCATCCTCGTCGCGCGTTCGTCTGCGTCGTCGTCGCGAACGCCAGCGATTGCTGCGCCGGCGTTCACAGTGCTCACTGCCCACCACCTCCTCGTCATCATCGTCGTCGTCATCATCGTCGTCGGACAACTCATCGTTCGAAGGCGTCGGCGTTGGTGAGGCGGGTAACGGTGCCGCTGGCGGTCGCTCATCAATGTCGGCGCTTAGCTCCGCCAGCTTGCTGGCATTCGCCGGGAGCTGGGTGTGCGTGGGGGCAGTGGTCAACTCCTCATCAATATCCATCGGCTGCTCACCGGCCTCGTTCGCAGGCGTCGGAGTAATCAGTGTTGGTGCCGGCGCAGGGGCAGGGGCAGGCGGTGGCTCAACAATGGACTCCGCTTCGGCTTCAACTGTAGCAGGAACTGGAGCCGTTGCAGCAGCTTGGCTTGGCTCCGGCGCCAGCTTAGAATGCGCGGGAGTTGCTGTTGCTATTGCTATCGCTGGGGCTGCATTGTTCAGCTGCTGCTGCTTCTTGTCCAGCAGCTTGTCCAGTGCACTTGTCGTTCGACCCGTTGCCGCCTTGCGCTGTGCAATCTCATGCTCCAGATTCGGTGGCGTCTTCTTGGGTGATTCATCGGCGCGGGACTTGCGCCTGTTGACAGCCGCAGCTGTTGCTGTCTTTTCTGGCGAGGATTTGGGCACTGTGGCCACTGCAACGGGTGATGGTGGTCGCGATTTGGAATTACGTGTAGCTCGCTTGCTCAGCTGCTCGGGCGCTGCATGCTGCTTGTTGGCCGCATCATCTAGCGAGGATTTGCGACGCTGAGCGGCAGTTAGCTTCGCTGGGACAACAGCTGAGGAAGCTGCCGCAATCTTTGGACTCACTTCCGGCACGGCTTTGACGGGCGTTCTCTTTGGCGATTTATTTGTGGAATTTTGACGTGTTCTACTGGCCAGTGGCATCACTGCTTGCGGTTTATCCACTGATTTCCGCGGCGAACGCTTTGGCACCGTCGACGAGGAACTGAGAGTTGAGGTTGCTGCTGTTGTTGTTGCTGCTGTTGCTGCTCCTGCAGTTGCTCCAGTTGCTGCTGCTGATGGCTTCCGTTTCTCGGGCACTGCATCGCTTTCGGAATCCGAGTCGCTGCCGCTGCTGCTGGAACTGTCGCTGTTGCTGCTCGAATTGCTGCTGCTGCTGTCGCTATCACCGGAACTCGAACTGGACAGATTGGGCTCTGCGATGCTCTGCTTGACGGGCGTGTTCGGCTCCTTAGGTCGACGCTTCTGTGTCTCCTTGAGCGAGGCGCGTCGTGCAGGTGTTGCTGTTTGTTGCTTGGCTGCAGCTGCTGTTGCTTTGGGCGGTGTTGATGTTGCGGATGCTGTTGTTGCTGTTGCTGTTGCAGCTGTTGCTCCACTTGCTGCTGCCTCATCGATCTGTGTGTCCAGGTTAGACTTGCCCAATGCGGCACCGCTGCTCTTCAGCTGCTCGGCAGCCTTTTTGGCCGCCTGCCTCTGTGGCACATACGAAACGGCAAAGTTTTGCAGCTTTGCCACCTCATTATTCCGGGTTGCAGCCGGCGTGGAAGTCGTAGTTGCTGTTGTTGCGGGTTTTTCTTTTTCTTTCTCCTTTTCTTTCTCCTTTTCTCTCTCCTTCTCCTTTTCCTTCTCCTTTTCTTTCTCCTTTTCTTTTTGCACCTTGGGCGGTCTGCCCCGTTTCCCTCGCTCTGCTGTTGTTTCCGCACCCGCTGATTTCCCCGCTGCTTTCTGCAGCTCCTTTGGCCGCGTTGCCTTATCCTCTGCCGCCAGTCGCGAGGCAGTTTCCTTTGCCTTACCCTTAGCGCCACTGTTGCTGTTGTTGTTGCTGCTGCTGCTGTTGGCATTGGCACTGGCTGCGATTGGCTCCGGTTCGCGTAAACGCTCGCTGGCATCGGGCAGGGCTGTTGCGAGATTCGTCGAGATGCGCATGTTCTCGGATGCTTTTTTGGCCGCTTGACGTTGTGGCACCACCAGCAGATCTACAGCTGAAAAGGCGGCTGTTGCATTGCTCTTCTTAGTGTTGGCTTTGGCTTTGCTTGCTGCTGTTGCTGTTGCTGCTGTTGTTGCAGCTGTTACAGCTGGAGTTGCTGTTGCTGTTGCTGCTGCTGTTGTCCCTGGCACAAACTCCTTCATGGCCGCTTTGGTGCGTATCGTTTGTTGATTCTGTGAATCGCTCACATTGCTCTCAACAGCCGCCCGTTCCATCTCCTCCTCTTCCTCCTCAACATCGTCATCGTTCTCCTCTTGCTGCGACACCGTCGACGTGGAGCTATCCGAATCGGAATAAATGTGCTGCGCCAATTTGCGACTTGTTGCCGTTGTTGCCCTGTTCGCTGCTGCTGCTTTTGCTGTTGCCGATGTCATTGCTGTTGTTGTTCGAGAATTATTGCTGGCGCTGGCTGGTTGAGTGCGCGAGTGTCGCGTGTCGGCGAGCTTTACCGGCAGCAACTCCTCACTTTCATCGCTGGACAGGCTGCCGGCATCCCGTTGACGCATCTCCTTGTCCATCTGAGCAAGGCCACGTGTCGCTGTGGTCGCAGTGGATGCAGTTGCTCCATTACTCGCAAGCTTTCTTCTTGCCGTTGTTGTTGCTGTTGTGCTTGCTGTTGTGGTCGCTGTTGCTGTTGCTGTTGCTGTTGTGCTATGCTTTGACTTAGTTGCTTGGACTTTGGCAGGTACTGCTGACTGCTTGCTGCTGCTGTTAACACGCTTCCGTTCGATGGTCGGACGACGTTCGTTTTCTTCGCTGGAGGAACTGCTGCTGCTTGTGGCCGGGGATCGTGCATCGGCAGACGCCGCAGACGCACGCGCAGCTGCCTCACTTTGACGCCGCTGGCGTTGCTTCTGTCGCTGCTCAACGCTCCTCGCATACGATTGCTTCCGACTCGGTTTACCAACTGCTCTCGCTGCGACTCTCGCTCCAGCCCCCGCACCCGTTCTCGCTCTTCCGCCATGGCTATCGCTTGCGGAATCACTGTTGCTGTTCGAAGGCGAGGAACTACTGCTGCTGGCACCAACACTTCGACTCCGACTCCGACTCCGACTGCGACTCCGGCTGCGACTCCGACTGCTGCTTCGACTACTGCGCGCCGAGCTGGAATCAGCCGATGATGAGCTGCCGCTAGACGTTGGGGCGGACGCAGTTGTAACAGCTGTTGATTTAAGTGGATGCGATTTATTGTGGTGGCTCGGCGTCGAAGTTGTTGCCGTCGTCGTTGCTGCCTTGTCGCTCTTTGAGGCACGCCTCCCCGCACACGGCATCGCCGTGGACGCCGTTACTGGCGCCCTTGGCGAGCCACGTGGCTTTGCGGCCTTATTTGCGGCCGTTGTTGTTGTTGTTATTGCACCATTGTTGAGTTTCTTTTTGGGCGAACCCTTCGCCGTTGCAGCAACCGTCTGCTGCTGCTTACGCTTGTTGGGCGATTGGGAGGCGCGTCCACGTGCCTGCACCTTGCCCATCAGCTGCTCCAGTATGTACTCCAAGCTCTTGTACTGCGCCGGCACAGTTAACTGATCCGTTGAGCTGTAGAAGCGATCGTACAGCGTCGGTCCATCGTTCGCATAAATGATCGCTTCCGTATTGAGTGCGGGTCGTTGCAAATCCTTCAGCTGTTGCAGCTGCTGCTGCTCCGCTGTGCCCTGGCTGCCCTGCTGCACGGACTCATCCAGTACACCGAGCTGCTTGTAGAAGACCTGTTCGCGCAGCTTAAACAACGAACGCGAGAGTTTCTCGCGCCTGCTAACCATATAGCAGAGATTGCGCACACGCTCCAAATCCTGTCGCAGATGCACAACCAGCTTGTGATTCTCTATATCTTGCTGCTCCTGCTTGCGTGCCAGCATCTCCACATCCTCCGATTTGGGGGGTATTAGTTCGCGATTGTGGCGCGATTTACGCTTCAGCTTCCAGTAGTTGTAAATGGCCTCGATTGCATCCTCGTCCACGTCGAACAGATGGCAGCTAATGTCATTGATATTCACATGCCTATCAAACTCCGCCTCCACCTCCTGAAAGATTGGGAAAAGTAAAAAAATATAACAAAAAGAATATATAAATCTTGGTAAAGAGACTAAGCATCATCGATCCACGACTCACCTGCAATCTCAGAGCACGCGCCTGATTGCGCTCCTCGGATGTCATGTCGTTCTTGCGATGCTGTTTGCGCCTGCGGTGATCTTCACCCTTGGCGCCGGCCGTAGGATGCTCATCGCCCGTTACCGTTGAATGGCTGGCGAGCTTGTTGTTGTTTTTCTGCATGCAACTGGAGGCGGCGGCGGCAGCAGCGGCGGAGGCAGATGTGTGCGAGGAAACGGCACCCTCCTTTTTGCCCTTGCTCATACTATGCTTTTGACAATACGAACGCAGCTTGACACCATCCTCAGAGTTGCCCTCCTCGATGATGGCGCGCATCTCGAGTCCGTGTTGGAACGCACAGGTGACATGGTACGCAGTCTTGCACGTCTTCACCGAACACTGGATACAGCTGCCGACACGCTCGCGACAAAGTACACAGATCAGTGTCCAGCGACTGTGCGGAATGCTTGAGATTTTTGTTATCGGCTCCATGCGGTCCACACAGCCAATGCTCACTTCCGGTATCCATAAGGCGCACGAGACATGCGCCCAATGCTTGCCCGATTTGTTGGACTTCATCGCGCCGCCTTTGTTCGGACACAGAACACAATCCGGCTTGATGCCCATGGAGCAGGTGCGACAATGCCATTGGCCTGCAACACAATCAATCGTTCATTGAGTAAGAGCAAGATTATTATTGTCTTTGAAGGTACCTGATGGAATCGCTGTAATGCCGTAACAAGCCTGATGTACGCAGATGTTGCAATTATCACAGAATACCATTTCGTTGGCCTCCTCGGAGTCGGGCGAGCGACAAACATCACATATAACATTCTCATCAAACTCAATGCCCAGACCCTCCTCCTGCTTAAGTATGACCTGAATCTGTTCCCAGCAGCGCACCTGTTAACGAAACACATTAGTTTTCCATTTACATTCGTTAGTCTGGCTGATACTCACTTCCAGCTCCTCGATGACGCGCTCGAATTGCGTTTCATTAATGGGAAATGCGCCGCATTGGGCACGATCGCCATTGTAGAGATGCAGCCAGGACTCATCGATGGGATCAATGTCATAGGCACATGTGTTCTCCGCCAGGTTAACAACATTCGTCAGACTATGCAGATCCGGCGAGTAGTGTTCGTCTTTGGTGATGCGCAGGAAACGATTTTTTGGACTGCAAAAGCGAATCGATTAATTAAATAAATACAAAACATAAATATAAGAAGCAAGTTGCAACTCACAGTTTAAAGTCATGCGCTGGCGACACAATCGGCTCGGACAGCACATAGACACATGGCTCGGGCAGCGAATCGGGATTGACTGGCACCTGTACGCCCTTCTCCCATTCCTGCTTCCATTGATCGGTTACAATTAGATACTCGTAGTTTGCTAACGGCTCTGAGTCTGGCAATTTCATTGCGCTAATGAGATCCTTGCTATAATTTTAAATATATATATATGTAAATGTCGCAATAGATCTACATAGATTTTAAATAGACTTCTCACCGATAGAGTTCCGCTGGCGCCTCTGTGGAGCTGCGATTGTAGATGCTCGACATTTTAATATCCGCGACGGATCGTGCTTGCCACGCGCTACTGCTGCTGTTGTTGTTATTGTTGCTGTTGTTGTTGTTGATATTGCTATTGCTGCTATTGCTGCTGCTGCTCTGCGATTTACTTTTGCTGGCCATTTTGACCTTACCCGGCAGCTTCGATGTTGACTTGGCCTGCTGACTACTGCTTTTTTGCTGTTGCTGCTCTTGTGGCTCCAGCAGCGCAGGTCCTTTGGCTGGGACAACTGCTGCTGCTGTTGCCGTTGCAGTTGTTGTTGTTGTTGATGCGGATGTTGCTGAGGATGTTGTTGCAGTTGCTGCTCCATTGGGTGGACGACCTTTGCGTCGCTTTGTGGGCGGCGGTTGCGGCTCAACATCTTGCCGCTGCTGCTGCTGCGGCGGCTGCAACTGCAGCTGTTGTTGTTGTTGTTGTTGCTGCTGCGGCGTATGCAGCTGCTGCTGCTGATTACCGCGTTTACCTCTTTGTGACATTTTTCATTGGTGTTGTGTTTGTGTATACGATTTTCTTGGTATGTGTAATATCTCTGTGTGTGTTGGTGTGTGTTGTTTGGGTTTATCCGTCGAGGGACCGTCGGTGTTCCCTTGTGCTACTTTGACCTCCGGCGCGCCAAGTGCGACCTGCAGACAGGATGCGGATGATGATTTGGTGTTGCAGGAGGGGAAATTTGAATTAATTAAATGATTCAGATAAATTTATTGATTTCTTACTACATGCTTAAGGCCACAACTGGCGACACCACAACCACACAGCCGGTTGTTGTTGCTGCTGCTGATGAAGATGCCTCTGCTCGTTGCTGTTGTTATTTATAATTGTATTACACTTGCAATAAATATAATTGGTATAACTTATAGTATTATTATTATTGTTGTTGGTGTTGTTGTTTTGGTGATTGTGCTGCTGCTGCTGGCGCCCGTTGAACATGGGAGCCGCTGCCGCTGCACCAGCACTAATCCTGAGTAGCGCCGCCACTTTGCAGTCTGTGTGCCGTTCGTGCACTGGCAATATAAGCAATATAATGCCGCGCTACCGCTCCCCTCTCACTCCCCTTCTTCTCTTTCTCCCTTTGCTTTTTGTTTTCGTTTCGTATTCTTCTCTTGATTATTTTTGTTGTTGTTCTTTTTTGTTGCACCGTTTTGTTGGTCAAACTTTGTGGTTTATGATACACGCACGCCTAAACGAAATACACTGTTAAATATGTTTTACTAACAATTTTAATTTTTATAAATTGCAAAAAAAAAAATTTTCGCTGTACATTTTCTATGCATTTTTCGTCACAAAAAATACACACAAAAAAAAACTGAAACTGATGGTCAAAAGGAAAATAGAAAATCGCGTTTGCCTCAAACAAAAGCTGGCCACCGCAGCACGCAGCACAACATTAAATGCCATCCAAATCAATCTATCTCGCACGCTCGTTTTAAGGGCGCGCGCATTGACAATATAGGTGCGAGCGAGATGCAGGTGACGTGCGTTATGCAGCGTTCAGCTTTTGTGCAAACGTCTTTTTCCGCTCCTCAGCGCACTGTTGCCCCCTCCCCCACCTCTTTCCCTTCCTTCATTCATACACACACATTCGATTCGACGTTTTTGCACCTTTTTTCTTACTTTTTTTATTGTAGTAATATTATTTGTTTTGGCAAATTGCACATTTTAAGAATGTATATGAAATGATGGCCATGTCCGCTAGTTGGCATTGTCCCGACATTTGTTGCTTTGTTTGCCTGTTTTGATTGTCGCGTTTCGAGCGAATTTTGATTGGATATTTTACTCTGGGCTATGCTTTTGCCGCCGCAGACACACACGCGAGCACTGCCTGCATTGGCAAAATGGACGTAAAGAACGGATTCCGCGTTACTTTTAATTTGCACTCGCGTTTCGCGCAATTGGCACAATGTTTGCGACAAATATGCAATTTTTTACGGATTATTTACAAGATTTTCTTCTCGGTTTCCTTTTCTACGTCTGCCATTTTGCTTTTCGGCTTATCGATTATTAGAGCTGTACCGGAATCGATTATCGATAGCGACACTAGTCACTGCACTAGATCGTTCATCGAAGTCACGACTATCGGAACCGATATGCCACAACAACAACAACTATTCACTGACAAAATTCAAATAAGAAAAGTCAACTTCAGCGCAGATAAACATTTCGTTCTCATCATTATGTTTTCCCAGCGTGTGTAAGTACGTAATTAGTGGTGGCTTACAGTTTTTCCCGTTCCGATGTTCACCAACCTATTTGTTATCGAATGACCAACAACCACCATCGGCAGCTGCAGCAAAAGCGAAGAACATAGAAAAAAAAGAAGCGCAAAACAATTTCGCACAAATATATTTTATACATCATAAAAAGTAGTGTAAGTCGTCAGCAAATAGTGAATGCGACTTGTAGATCAAATCAAACGATAAGCTGTAATATATAGTGCGGCGTTTCAAGCCGGAAAAACAAATAGAAGCAGTTGCAAATGCATTTCTTTGTCTGCAATTTGCTCGAATAATCTACGAAACGAGTGCCTGAAACGAAAAAAAGAAAAAATTGCGAAAAATGTCAACAACTCCAAATTCAAATAATAGTGGTAGCAATAGCAATAGCAATACCAACAACACCAACAACACTGGCCAAAAGCAAAAACAACAACAACAACAGGACACATACAGCGACAGCAGCAGCAACGAGGAGAATCTTGAGGCTGCGGAGGAGCGCAGACGGCGTATACTCAAAAATCGCAGTCGCAGCAGCAACTACATGCAACGCCAGCAGCAACAACAGCAGCAGCAACAACAACAACAGGTCAACATGTCGAGTGGTGCCATTTCCAAGCATCATCATGACAAATCTCTGACACCGAGCACAAGCAGCGCTGCAGCAGCAGCCGCTGCAGCTGGAGGAGCAACTGCAGCAGCAGCGGGTGCATCTGTACGTTTTGGTCCACCGGACCGCATCTCAATGCTGGTGGATGGTGTCCGTTTTACTGTTGAGCAAACATTGCTCACCGCCCATCCAAATACAATGTTGGGAACCATGTTTGGCACCGGCTTCCAATTTGTGCATCCCAACGAGCGTGGTGAATACGAACTGGCCGATGGCATCTCGCATTTGGTATTCCGCTCCATACTCGAATATTACAAGAGCGGCGTGATCCGTTGTCCGCCCACCGTTTCGGTACCGGAGCTGAAGGAGGCCTGCGATTATCTGCTGATACCGTTTGATGCGACAACTGTGCGCTGCCAGAATCTAAGTGAGTAGTAGCTGGTAATCCCCCATGCAGGCGGCGTCTCTTAGTTTGTGTCGTTCGCTTTGCTCTCCCCTTTCTCTCCCTCTTTCTCTCTTTGCCATGCTGACCATGTTGATTTTCAAAGGAGGCCTGCTCCATGAGCTGAGCAACGAGGGCGCCCGCCAACAGTT
The DNA here is from genome assembly GCA_035042365.1 of Drosophila dives. Classification (NCBI taxonomy): domain Eukaryota; kingdom Metazoa; phylum Arthropoda; class Insecta; order Diptera; family Drosophilidae; genus Drosophila; species Drosophila dives. Next base: position 8,722,006 of record JAWNLJ010000326.1, on the reverse strand, counting down.
CGAGGTCTTCCTCGAGGATCTCATCTTGCCGCTGATGGTGGCGTCCGCTCAACGCGGCGATCGCGAATGCCATGTTGTTGTCCTGCTCGACGACGACATGGTCGACTGGGATGAGGAGTTTCCCCCACAAATGGGCGAGGAATATTGTCAGAGTAGGTTGCTATTAAAATTAATCATATTTATACGTATCTAATACCCTTTCGGGCAGCTGTTCATTCGACGGCCATGCATCGTTTCTTTAAGTACATTGAAAATCGCGATGTGGCCAAGCAGGTGATGAAGGATCGTGGCCTGAAGAAGATACGCTGCGGCATCGAGGGTTATCCGACACACAAGGAGAAGATACGTCGACGTCCGGGCGGACGGGCCGAGGTCATTTACAGCTATGTGCAGCGTCCATTTATACACATGTCCTGGGAGAAAGAGGAGGCCAAGAGTCGTCACGTCGACTTTCAGTGCGTCAAGTCCAAGAGTGTGACGAATCTCGCCGAAGCGAACGCTGATCCGCCTCTTGAATTGGATGCAAGTAAGCATTAAAGATCACTCAACTTTTCAAATTATTTTTACTAACGAAATCCTTCGGCTCTTGCAGGTGGCAATCCCATACCGCCGCCAGCTATCGCCAATGTGATAAATGCTCAAGCAAACAATGCTGATCTTGTCGGAGGAGTTGCCCCCGTCATCGGCATTGTTGGCGTTAATGTTGTCAATATTGATGCCGTAGCTGCTGTTGTTGACGAAGCTGCCGGCGGCATTGTCATCTTGAACGAGGTGGATCAACAAGCCGGTGCAGCTATCGCTGCCCCTGGCATAATTGATGAGCACATCTAGGCGTGGCCCCAAGGGCAATTAACACACTGCCATCTTAGCTAAGCGCACCACAAAAAATAAAAGGAAAAAAAATCAAATAGGCTTTCTACGTTTTCAATCCAAGTTTTGTATACACCACTATTCAAAATAAATAACGAAAACAAACCACTCCGGACTTGCTCAATTTAGTGAAGATTAATAGTAATAAAAACATATATGTATATATATTATTAATATTTTATTAGCAGTTGTCTAATTTATGTAGCATTTACAGAATTTGTAGCATTTCAAAATTAATTGAATTAAATACACAGTTGGATTTGGAACAGCGACTTGACTTAGGCACCATCGAAGGACTCGCGTTCGCCTTGGGCCAGCGTGGACGTCTCCCAGTTGAGGGATCGCTCAATGGCCATTTTCCATTTCTGATAGCGCAAATTGCGCTCCGTCGAGCTGATCTTTGACTTGATTGCTTTGCGGTCGTCCGCCTTGGAGAGCGGTCCCTCCATGTTGTACTGGGGAGCCACTGTCTTATAGGCAGCCATCGCAGCACCCTGAAAGTATCAGCAATTGTAAAAAAAAGTAGTAAAAGGAAGCAGGATTGACCTTACCAGCGCTGTTGTCTCCGCAATCTTGGCGCGCAGCACTTGGATTCCCACGAGATCGGCCTGCAGCTGTAGGAATAGATTATTCACAGTCATGCCGCCATCGACCATCAGTTTGGCCAGCGGAATTTTGCAGTCCTTGTGCATGGAGTCGAGTATATCCCGAACCTGGAAGCAGACCGCCTCCAAAGTGGCGCGCACTATATGCTCGCTGGTCGTTTCCTCACTGAGGCCACAGATGACGCCCCGTGCATCCTGATTCCAATACGGCGCGTACAGGCCGTTAAAAGCGGGTACAAAATAAACATCCAAGGAATTGTCTACAGTGCTGGCCATGCTCTCAATCTGAGCCGAATTCTGTATCAGGCCCAGATTGTCACGTAGCCAGTTGAATGCTGCTCCGGCAATGGAAACACTACCTTCAAGCGCATAATAGGGCGTTGCCTTCCTACCCAGCTGATAACCCACAGTGGTCAGCAGGCCATGTTGGGAGTGGACGATCGAAGGGCCCGTATTGTAGAGCAGAAAACAGCCAGTGCCATAGGTAGCCTTCGCCTGTCCCTTGGTCAAGCACTGTTGACCTACGAGAGCTGCCTGCTGATCACCGAGATCCGCCGTAATGCTGATGCCCCGCAGTGTGCCCGCTGCAATAATGCCAAAGTGTTCGGCACTCGAGCAGATCTCGGGTAGAATACTGGCAGGCAGGCCAAAGAACTTGAGCAACGCTGGATCCCATTGCAGCGTCTCAATGTTCATCAGCATTGTGCGTGACGCATTTGTCACATCCGTCTTGTGCACACCGCCATTGGTTCCGCCCGTCAGATTGTACATCAGCCAGGTGTCGATGGTGCCGAACATGGCATCGCCCGCATCCATTGCCTTTTTCACGGTGGCCACATTATCGCGTAGCCAGCGCAACTTGACGCCGGAGAAGTACGGCGAGAGTGGCAGGCCGCATAGCGGTCGCAGATAGTTTATGTTGCGCGCATTGTTCGGGATCGTCTCCAGCAAATCCTCGACGGTGCTGGTTGTGCGATTGTCCAGCCAAATGATAGCATTCGCCAGCGCCGCACCCGTATTTCGATCCCAGACTACTGTCGACTCACGCTGATTTGTAATCCCAATAGCCAAAATATTCTGAAAGAATTTAAAGCATTTTGTATTTTAAAAGGGTTAAATTGACATTAAGTTTGCTTAAATATGATAAGAATCGGTATATATAAATAAATAGCCTTTACATAATATTATAAAAAACTTGAATTTGAATTTTACGCTAAGCTAAATGAGTAACTGATTTTTGGGGATTTGGCAACACTAGGGCAGTGGCAAAAAGTAAACAAAGAGAAAAGAAAGGCAGAGAGAATAATATACTCGCCGAAAATAAAAACACGCACACGGAGAAAAGATTGTGAAGATTAAAATACAATGACTATATTCATAACAATTTGCTACACATTCAAAAAAAATAACTTGAACTTGAATTTGAATTTGGCGCGAAGCTGAAAGCTTCTTATGTCACAAAGATTTTGCTGGTGAGACAACACTGATGCAGCAGCGAACAATAAACAACAAAAATGGACGAAAATAGAGAGAAAGAAGACTGATAACAAATATAAAAACAGAACTTAAACAACGCAAAAGGCGACGTAACAAGCAGTCGGGTGTGGAAAAATTAGTCAACGTTTTTGCCGTTTTCCCACTAAATGTCAAACGCCGTTAAAATTCTCTGTCGAACTATTGTCACCCAGGTCAATAGAAAGTCACAGCAAATACGTAAAATGACCAGCTGCGCGGGGACAACAACAATAAAAACAACAGTTGTGGCGGTGGGACAAATGCGTTCAACAAACGATAAAGCCGACAACTTGAAACAAGTGGAGCAATTGGTGACACAGGCAAAAGAGCAGCAGGCCAAGCTACTCTTTCTGCCCGAATGTTGTGATTTTGTGGGCGAGAGTCGCGCTGAAACGCTGCAGCAGGCTGAGCCACTTAACGGCCAGCTAATGGCCAAGTATCGCCAGTTGGCGAAGCAACATCAGATCTGGCTATCCCTGGGCGGCATCCATGAGCACACAGGCACTGATGAGGCTGTAGATAAGATCTACAACGCACATGTTCTACTAGATGACTGTGGTGAAGTTGCCAGCGTCTATCGCAAATTGCATCTCTTTGATGCTTCTACAAAGCATTTTCGTTTGCGGGAATCGGACACTGTCGCGCCGGGTGAGCGATTGGAGGCACCTGTAGAGACACCTGCTGGCCGGTTGGGTCTACAAATCTGCTATGATCTGCGCTTTGCTGAACCGGCGCTGTTGTTGCGCAAAATGGGCGCCCAACTATTGACTTATCCGGCAGCGTTTACCCACACCACGGGCAAGGCGCACTGGGAGATCCTGCTGCGGGCACGCGCCATTGAAACCCAATGTTTTGTGGTGGCTGCTGCCCAGCAGGGATGGCATAATCCAAAGCGTCAGAGCTGGGGCCACAGTCTGATCATTAGCCCGTGGGGCAAGGTGCTCGCCGATTGTGGCGGCGAACAGGAATTGGGCGTGGCCACTGCTGAGCTGAACCTGGGCAGCTTGGAGGGCATCTACGAGAGCATGCCCTGCTTTGAACATCGTCGCAATGATATTTACAGCTTGACGGGTTACAATTTGGGTGCAGCCAGTTTGGACAAGGGCGAGGATCGTTGCTTTGCGGACAACACGGTGGACAAGCGCACCATATTCTATGAGTCGGAACATTGTTATGCCTTCACCAATCTCCGCTGTGTCGTCCAGGGACATGTGCTCGTCTCCACGAAGCGTGTCGTTTCCCGTCTGCATGGACTCAACTGTGCCGAGCTCACAGATCTGTTTGCCACCGTTTGCATGGTGCAGCGTATGCTGGAGCAAATCTATTGCACCACCTCGGCAACGGTCACCGTGCAGGACGGCGAACATGCGGGGCAGACGGTGCCCCACGTTCATTTCCATGTAATGCCCCGACGCCAAGGCGACTTTGGCCACAACGATCAGATCTATGTTAAGCTCGAGCATGCCGTAGAGAAGCAGCCACCGCGAACGCTCCAGGAACGTATCGATGAGGCACAAAAATATCGCAACAGTCTCCAGAAATCGGAGGACTAATTAGCTTCCACATTATACGTGCAATACATAACCAATATGTGTGTCAATAAATTATATTTTTATAAGCTATGAAAATTATTTAAATCGTTTCTCGACTAAGAAATAGCCTGTATCGAAAAAGAGGCTGAATTTTGTGAGAAGATACACACCTTCAACTGGGAGTGGTAACACTTTAATTTCAGTGAACCCATTTATAATACATACAGGGTGAACCACAACTGATAACAGCTCTATTTATATGCACCTATAAAATACATGCAGGGAGCATCTGCAACCTCAAAACAAGTGTGATAACACCTCCAGTTTTATATACTTTCAAAATACATAGCATGGGTAACACCTTAATTTTAATATACCCTATTCAAAATATGTACAGGGTGCACATACTGGTAACACCTCAAATTTAGTCTCACCTCAATTTTGCCGCCCAGCGCGATTAGCTTTTGGCAGGCGCCCTCTATGCACTCGTTGACAGTGTTGGTAATGACGCACGGATCCTGCTCACACCAGCCCTCCTTGACGAAAATCGAAGGCACCTCGATTTGATGATAACAGACAATGTCATCGGTACCCGCGCGGAAAATCATGAAACGAGCTGATGTGGTGCCCTCATCGATGGCGCCAACAAATGGGCCAGCCATACAGACATCTCCTGCTTCACTTTCAGAGCTATTCATTTTTTTATTGACGGATTGCGTATGCACAGAGACCGTATACAAGTCTAAAACACGTATAACTACTAATTGAACTGTTTTGCGATTTCCGATGGCATATTCGTTGGTCGACCAAATGTGATAAGATATTATGCCCAGCCCCTCTCTAAAAGCTTATTTCGGATGAACTATGTCCCCTCTTAAAGCCCGTTCCGCAAAACATAAATATTTATTGCGAATGTGTGTGGAAAGATGCGGAATACACAAAACAGCGGCGTTTATGTGGCGCCGAATCCGCGATTACTAATTCAAGAACTCATTACGTTATAAACATTTTTGGTGGGAGCATTAAGATCAGCTGAGAAAATCATACATTTTATTGCATTGCAGTAGTGTGTCCAAATTAGTCATTTCAGCGTTTGTCCAAGACGGTCACACTGTCACCGATGTTGCTGTTTGTCGCACCTGAGAAAAGCCAGCCAAATGCTTGAAATTTGTTTACACGCTTTTGATCGTGAGCCAAAGTCATGTCAATATCAGAGCAACACATTATCGGACTACGCGATCTGCTAGTTAACGATAAAAATATACCAGTGCTGCTGCAACTCACCAAAAGTGTGACAAAAAATGTTTGCAGCGTCGAGGAGCCAGAAGGTAAACCAAATTTCACTCCAAGAAAACAATAACTCAAGGTTATTTTTGGTATTAATTTCCAGAGGCGATTAGCTTTCTCACTTTGCATATTGAGGATATACACAAGCTGCTGCACAAGCGTCACATCACCAAAGATATGTTATTTAGATATTTGCACACACGCCTGCCGGGCACCTCAACAGATTTCACCAAAGCTGATCTTGTAATGAGAGTGATTAAATATTGGGAAAAGCGTGGAGAAGCCCAAAGTCTTGCAACTGTTGGTACTCACAACGCAGAGGAACAGCAATTTCCCATACACTTAATTGCGCGTAAATTTGGCGATTGGTTTTTCAAGAAGTACAACAATAATGGTTTATGCCAAGAGGATCTGTGGAGCGACGCACAGTTGCAGCTGAATGTGATTGCCGATGATGGGACAAGTGAGCTGGAGTGCGTCGGCGTTGCCGAGGTGCTCAATGCCCTAGAGAAAGCGAAGGAAACATTTGGCTTTTATTTCAATCCGAATCTGTCGCATTCTGGAGTCCAGGGCCGAATGGATTCATATGGTCAGGTTGTGGTGCTCTGCTGCGGCACATTGCATTCGGAGGACATATCCGTTGGCGTCTTTGAGTGCTTGTTTGGCCTGTTGCGAGATCCACATGCATGCAACCATTGGAAGCCGAGAAAGTTTAAGTGCCTGCTGCGAAGTGCAACGAGTCCACCGACTGAGCACATCCTAACCAAATGCGATACACTGCAGGAGGCCCTGGCTGCCAGCACCCAGTGACATACTGGACCAGCTGTGACTAACTTTAAGAGCTCTCGTTAATGTGTGGATATTTATTTAATTAGAATATTTATATATATATTTAGTATATACAACTACTCTGTTTAAACTGCCGTTATATCTGAAAATTTCGACTTAACTTTGATTAGTTTTCAGAAATAAAAATACGGAAAAATAAGTAGAATATCTAAACTATTTGTTTCAATAAAGTTGGTGTGCACCAAAAATTCAATTCCTATAAAAAATTGATCTTTTTGCGTTTTGGCAATTTAAACAGGCAGTTTATCTAAAAGGGAAATCTTCGACCTATATTGATTCAACATTACCTGATTCTGGATTTCAGTTTGGATGGACGCGCTCCAGTTTCAATCTACGGATAAAATATACGAGAGAGAGAGAGAATATGTTTCTCAGCAAAAAACGCGATTTTTGAAGGTCAGACAACTTACGCCCCGACGTGTGGCATTGTGTCAGTTTCAAGATGCGCACTCGACTATCCCAAACATTTCCACCAGTTGCTGCAAGGTTCAGAAAAGACAACAAAAATTAAAGCTTTTTGTTTCGGATTGACAATAAACCGCATCGGTTTTTGTTTTAAATGGGGGAAAAAATAAATAGAAATAGTTGCCCATAATTTTTTTTTTTTTTTTGAGTTTTTTGTTATGGTATAAACTGATTTTTGTACGGCCCAAAAATAAATTATTACCAGTTGTGCAGAAGGAGGCATCCACTTTAGAGGTAAATTTCTATCAGCAGTGGGGCCCACTGAAATGGTATCAAATATTAATAACAATGTCGGTACAGACTGCAACTAGTCGTATTAGTTATATATATATATATACTATATATATTGCGAGTGTGTGTGTGTATATGTGTCAGTAATTGGTATAGTGGGAGTTTTGTTCTGTTATAAATACAAGCATACATGCATATATATATATATATATAAATATACATACATATATTATGTAAAATGTATTATGTATCATGTATTATATGTTACTTAAATGCTATATAATAAAATGATGTCGTAGGCACGCGCTCAACAGTCATAACAATCTTAATCGCCGAAAAAACCACTGAACTTATGTACATTTATCTTATGCTCGTAATAATTGTATATATATAATGTAGTATATAGTTGTAACGTATTATATAATGTATAGATTTGTGTAGCTGGGGTGAGTGTGGTCGTTGAGGTTCAGTGAGAGTTGTATTTTACTTTTTTGTTGATAACGATAAACTTGGGATAACTAACATCAGCTAACGAAATTGGCTTAGTGTCTAGAAAATATTGAATTACGTTTATTTTCTCTGTCGTTGTCTCTTCGTAATGTCTTTCGCTCAGTGTACTACATTTTCTCCTGTATGAATGGATGCACTAGTGCCTGATTGAGAGATATACGTTTGCCCGGGTCCAATGCGAACATATTCTCCAACAGATCCTTCAGCTGTGTCACCTTTCGCAACTGATCGTCGGGCAAATTCTGGTCAGCGATGAGCTCCTGTTGTAAATTGCGACACGGCTTCACCACCGGCATCACAACGATCTTCTCCTGCAAGTGGCACAAATAGTTCAGCAAGGTTTTAGGGGGATATTGATAAATATATATAAATATAAATATATATATATAGTTAGTTAGATTTACTTACCCTCTCCGTTAGCTTGTCAATCTCATGATAAAGAAAACTGCAACTCTGATCAAAGTGCTGATCTTTGAACTGACCCTTGCGCACAATACGATTGGGTATCTTTCCCTTAACATCCATAAAGAATTTGAGCATCTGATTGTTGCTTTTGCCACTGAACAGAATCTTGCCTGTGTATAGCTCGTAAATGGTGCAGCCAGCAGACCAAGTATCAATGCCATAGTCATAGGGGATGCCCATTATAATCTCCGGCGCACGATAGAAGCGTGACACTAAATACGGCGTTATTTCATTCTCACTAATGCCCGAAGCAGAGCCAAAATCGCACAATTTCAATATCAAATTATTCTCATTGACCAGAATATTGTCGGGTTTGATGTCCGCGTGCAAAATGCCCGTCTTCTTGAGCAGTTTGAGGGCGAGAAACAACTGCTGCGTATAGCTGCGCACCGCCTTAATGTGCAGACCAACATTTTTGCCATATTTCTTGAGCACCTCGCGCAGATTCATTGCCAGCGGCTCAAAGACCATGCACAAATGCTAAAAGTGAACAACAAGCAGTTAATGATTAAATAGCCTAAGGTGAATAACCTAGAAAAACGCACCTGCTTGTGGAAAAAGTGTCGATACAAACGCAGGCAATGGAATCGATCATCGGGATCGGCATCGTTGAGCTTCTTTAGGATTTCCAATTCGCGCAGACCAGTTTTGTGCCTTTGTGGAAGGGTTTTCAGTTAGTTAAGGAAGGCTACTTTTTTTCGTTGTTGCCAACTTACATGATCTCATTGTTGCGAATAATTTTGATGGCAACGTTGGCAGAGCCACGCGCCTGATCGCGACCACGGACCACATTACTGAAAACACCCTGGCCGGTGTAGCTGCTGACAAGGTAGCGATTGTCGAGTACCTCGCCAATACGCACGCGGTAATATCCCTCGGCATCATCCCAGTTGTCGGTCAGCGCCGGATTCTCATTCTGATGCTTGCTATGCACAATTGTGCTGGGTGACTAAAAAAATGGAAATATAATTAATTGGGTTTGTTTTTGGGATTGATTTTGTGACGCGAAAACAGTTACAAGCCTGCGACTCACATCGAAATTGGAATCGACATCCTGATCGGCGAACATATCCCACTCGTTGCGCTTCTCCTTTGTGGCGTTAATCTTGGACGCGGAGTTGGCATCGACTGGTTCGCTCTTATCATGTTCATCCTTATGATCATGCTCCTCTTGCTGCGCTTGCTCCTTGACTTCTCCATTCGGATTGGGTGAGATGGAGCGCCCGCGTTCCTGTCTAGATGAGCCGGGTGAAGTGCTCGCGGACTCGTAAGAGTTGGATTTGCGTGGTGTTGGGCTGGTCGTGCGCGACTCAGTGGTGCCCAATTTCTGCCAGGATTTAAATTGAAATTTTAGCAAACGAATTGTTAAAAAAATCGTTGAGTTTACCTTCAAAAGCTCCTCGCGCCGCTTGCGACGTTGCTCAATGATGCGCTCCTCATCGTCGTCGTCTTCGTTGATGTCAATATTCAGGAGATTAACCTCCTCGTCGCTGCTTTCCTTGTCATGCATTTTCTGACCCTCGCTCAGGGAGCCCTTGTAGCGATCACGTTCCGCCACGCCGTTGCCAGAGCCACGTGTACCGCGTGCGCCACCACCACGATCCTGATTGAGCTGCTGGCGCTCGCGTTCGCGTCGCCTGTCTGACTCAAACTTGCTACGACTGTGCGAACGCGAACGATGATTCCAGCGCGAATCACGATCATAATCACGATCTCGGTCACGCTCCCGATCTCGCTCTCGCATCCGACCACCGCTGCCACGCTCCGACTGCTGCTGCTGTCGGGGACGTTCGCGGCTATGATCGCGTCGTTCTCGCTGCTTGTCCCGGTTGATCTCCTGCCGCAGATCTTCCATATTCCGATTGCTCTCCTGATAGCGGCGATGCTGGGGCTGCTGTTGGTGCTGCTGCTCTTGGCGTCGACGTGGCGTGCGACTGCGTTGATCACGAGGTACACGTTCACGCGAGCGCCGATCACGTGAGTCTCTAGGATGTTGACGTCCCACTCCCGCTGCTCCAGCACCTGCTGAGGTTCTTGGTTGAGGACTTGCATGTCGTCGTCGCTTCTCCGGTGTGGGTGATGGTGTGCGTTGGCTACCGCTAGAATCATCCAATAATATAACATCGGTATCGTTTGAGTTATGGATGTTAGTTGGTTTTGTATTATTAACATGTTTACTAGTTGCAGTTGCCGCCGTTGATGGGCCTGCAGACTGCGAGGAGGAGTTTGGCCTACGCTTCGCCAACGTCTCGACAGCTGCTGACTTTGCTGCTAGTTGCTGTTGAGGCTGCTCCCGCTGTTGCGGCTGCTGCTGCGGCGCCTGCTGCTGGTGTGAGTTGCGTTGATCGAGATCATCGTCCTTGTCGTTGTCATCGCGCTGACGCTTAGTCACCATCAGCTGCACCGAATTGGAACGACTCTCATCGCCTTCAGTGTCGGACCCGTAGGCGCCCAGTCGCGCCTGCAGCAGCGCCTTCTGTTTCATAAGCTCCTCTAAGTTGAGCTCATCTTCCAGCTTTGGCGGCAAAACTGGACTATCAATATCAGTGGGGCTGCTTATAAAAAGAAATATAGAAAATATATATTAAAATGTGCTTATTGAGTTGCCAATATACATAATAATATGTTATTTTTGCGACATTTAAAACACTTACACTTCGCTTTCACTGCCTGAGGAGGCCACCTCCCACACTGGCAGCACTTTATTCTGTATGGTTTTTGTGATCTCCTCTACGAGGCTGCATGGATCCGTCGGAATATTTGACTTCATTATGCGAAAATCGGCTCCATTCGGCGCCTGAACTGCGCTGCGTTCACGGCTCGCCTGCATAATCTCTGTGAATTTACTGCTGAGGCCAGCACTTCCTCCAGTGCTGGATGAGGCGTTCCGGATCTGTTGCTTATCGGATGCATTTGAGGATTCGCTCGGGCGATGCGAGCTCTTCTTGGACTTTTTGTGCTTCTTGTGCACTTTATTGTCATTTTTGCTCGTTGACATTGTCTTTTTGTGTTTTTTGTGCTTTTTCGATTTTTTGTGCTTGGCGCGACGCTCTTCTTCTTCCTCGCTGTTGTCGCTGGAGTCGTAACTGCTCCGTAAAAAAAATATTGTATATACACACAAGAACGCATACACACGGACGCACACACACAATTGCATATAACCTCACAAAGTTTTGCTTTTCCTAATTTTCCTTACCTTTTATCGTCTCGCGTCATTGTGTTTAACTCTGAGTCATGCACTGCTGCTTGTTTTACTTGTTATAATAATGTTTTATTTAATCTTTGGTGTACAATTTAACATTTGCAAAATGGAATTGTTTCAAACGTTTTGCCTAAGTTCGTTTGAACTATTACTCAAATGAACGAAGTGACTTACTACCGTTCATTTGAGCATAACGAGTGTTTAGGTTCATGTTATGTTATGTTAACATAAGAGTGCAACGTTGTCTCTCGTTGATATCGATAAGGTAATTACATATTGATCGATACAAATTAAGCGATAAATATTCATTATTAACAACAGCCGGCAAAGGAATGCTAGCAAAATTCCAGCATCTGTTTCTGCCACGATCAGTTATTCCAGCACCACTTAATTACATACTACGTGCATCGCGGTCGCATAGCTCCGCCATCGCCATGGACAAAGTGTATCTGCGCAATGCCCAGCACTCGGATGAGGTGCTCATCACCTTCCGTTATGCCAACAAGGCTCTAAAAGTGGATCGTGACTTTAATTTCTGCCGGAAAATTGATGAGCGTGTGGATGAAGCACTCATACGCATCCGCAGCAATGTCGAAAAGGAATTGGCCAAACGGAACAAGAAGAAGAACAAGAAGGGGGCAGCATCAGAGACAGTTGAAATTCCAGTGCCTGAAACGCCCAGCGAAGTTATTGTGCAACTTCAACGAGAAGGCTGCGAAGATCGCATATTGGGCATCACTTTTGCCCAGCTGCTATTGCAGCTTGGAGATGGACTCAAACTACGTGTTCTGGACTCAGAATTCGATGTAGTGCTCAATCACCCGTGGGCGGGTGCTCTACAGTTGCCCAGCTGTATATTAGCTGGTTGTATAGTTTATCCTCTGAAACTAGAACTGCAGTTTGCCAGTCGGGAATACTGTTTGGGTCAATGGTACAGGACACCAAAACTACCAAAAGACGTTATGTTCAGTGAGAAAACCAAGTGGGAGCCGTGCGGAAAAGGATTGATTTATCAGGTTACGGCCGAAGATATTGATTACCATCTAAAGTTGGAAGTGACGCCGGGCAATGAGAAAGGATTGATGGGACCACCAACCGCATGTGTCAGCAAATCCTCCGTACAAAAAGCACCAACCGCTTTCCCCTTCGAGCAACGCCAGCAATACACAAAGGAGCCAGTTAGCAATCCACTTGGACTACGAGTGGTTAGCTATAATCTGCTGGCGGATCTCTATGCAGATGGAGATTATGCAAGAAATATATTGTTTCCCTATTGTCCAGCGAATGCCCTAAAGATGGACTATCGCAAGCAGTTATTCATCAAGGAGCTGGTCGGTTATAAAGCGGATCTAATGTGTCTGCAGGAGGTGGATCTGAAGATATTCGAACATGATTTGAGACCAGTGTTGAAACAGGCGCCCTATGGCTACGATGGCATCATGACGCCCAAAGGCAGCTGTGCCGAAGGCATTGCCACCTTCTATCGCTCGTCCCGCTTTAAGTTGCTTAACAATTATGCTCTGCATTTGGGCGCCAACCTGAGCACTTTGCCCATCTTTGCTGGACTGTGGAACAAGATTAAGCACAACGAAAAGTTGGCGTTGCGCATTTGCGAACGCTCCACAACACTGCAAGTGTGCTTGTTGCAGTTAAGGGATTCGGATCGATGTCTCCTCGTGGCCAATACACATTTGTATTTTCATCCGGATGCGGATCACATACGACTGCTGCAGATTGGTTTCTCGCTCATCTTTGTAGAGCACATCTACAAGCAGGCGATGAGGGAACACAAAATCGATCCCTCGAATATTGGACTTGTATTCTGTGGGGATTTCAACAGTGTGCCAGAATGTGGCATTTATAAGCTGATGACGGAGCAGTTTGTGGGCAGTGATTTCGTGGATTGGCGCAGCAATGTGGAGGAGGAGGTGCGGGATGTTGAACTAAGGCAACCATTCAATATGATCTCGGCATGTGGCACACCGGATTATACCAATTATACCACGCTTTTTGCCGCCTGCTTGGATTATATATTCTATCAAAGTGATCGCTTTGATTTGGTGCAGTCTGTGCCGTTGCCCAGCGTGGAGCAGCTGAGCGAACATCAGGCAATACCTTCCATCACTATTCCCTCGGATCATGTCTCCCTCATCGCAGATCTAGCATGGAAAACTAACTAATTGCAATCTTGTATACTAGTGTAAATAAATTGTTTTTATTTTTGTGGATGGTGTCTTTAACTGGCTACGGCAACATCTCCCACGTGATCATCCTTTTCAATGCTCAACTCGAGTACAGCATCCTCGTCCACCGACATCGACATCGAGGAGATGGGCTCTTTGGAGCTCTCTGTGGATGTTGAGGTCTCCTTAAATTTATCGCGCTGGGCATCGAATTTATTGGGTCCATCCATGTTGTTCAGCTCATCATCATCATCATCGTCGCTGACCTCCATAATGCCATTATTATCATTTAATTCGGAAGCGGCATCGCTTTCACTCGACGACGACGACGAACTGGAGCTGTTCTCCTCCTTCAGCTGCTGCTCAAGCTCATGTATGGTGTACATGAGCAGCGTAAAATCGTTGCGACGTTTTTGGAACTTGTGCTCCATCTTCTGTTGCTTTTGTGTCAGTTTGTCGATCTCCTTTTTGATGATATCGATATGTGTTTCCGTTTCCTTGCGGTCGGGCTGCTGGCCAATCAGTGAGGCAAGTAAATCGTACTCCATTTTGTTTTTACGCAGCTCCTTGGCAACGATTAGTTCCTTTTTGCTCGCCTCGATCTGTTCCTTGGCGACTTCTATGCTTTCCTCATGTTTCTCAATCAGTTGTATATAGTTCTCATGCTCCTCCTTAATCATCCTAAGCGTCTGCACATTTTTCAATGCAGCAAATTGACATTGCGCCAACTGCGCCATCAGACGATCGTACATTATTTGGCTGCAATGTTAATGCTTAACAATATTTTACAGCAATTTAATTAATTATTTTTTTTACTTGGTTTCTGGCGAATCGTTTTTGGAGTTGGCCCATTTCAGGAACTGCTTTAGCAGCATATTCAGTCTGCGGTCTTCGCCGGTGCCATCGCCATCAATTAGCAGACGCTGCTTTATTATCTCCTCTATAAAAAATAATATTTTTATTTAACTTTAATAAATTTAAATGAAATATTTACCGTCGTTCATTGCTGTATTTTCCTTTGTGCTCAAACTAAAAAACCGGCTGTTTTCATGTTCATTGCACGCTTGCTTCTGCAATCATATCGATAACAGTAATCGTGTATTTATTTGTATTAAGAAAAAATTCATGCGGTTTTTCTAGTTAACATTTAGTTTTTGAGTGATAAATAATTAAAATGACTGCTGTGCCACCGCCCGCAAATATCTCCACGCTGATGCCACTGGGTAAGCAATGAATATTGTAGCATTAATAAACAATTGAAACGACTTAATGCTGTTGGCAGAACTGGTGGATAAATGCATTGGTTCGCGAATCCACATTATCATGAAGAACGACAAGGAAATGGTGGGCACACTGCTTGGCTTCGATGACTTTGTCAACATGTTGCTGGACGATGTAACCGAATATGAAAATACGCCCGACGGACGACGCATCACCAAATTGGACCAGATCCTCCTAAACGGCAACAACATAACAATGGTACGTGTGTGAGCGAGAAGGGAAGAACTATACCCAATTTAATAATATCTTGTTTATTATTTACAGTTGGTGCCTGGTGGTGAGCTGGCCGAATAACAATATTTCATTTACTACTGTACAATCATAAACATTAATAAATCAACAACAAAAATATCAACTATTTCTAGCTGGTCACACTTAAATTTATTTATTGGGCTAGGTGGCAACACCGCGCATGTGCAGTTTAAAATTGAGCGCTCTTAATACCTTCTACGGGTTTCGAGCATGCAACAACGGCTGGCTAACAGTCAACATGTGCCATAAATACTAACGGTAATATTCTGGGTGCATGTTCGTTCGTTCTCCTATTGTCCGCTCTCCGCTCGCTTCTTTCAGTTCAGTCCGGCACCAAACTCGAACGGAAGTGGAACAAGCGAAGCGGAAACACACACGACGGCCGCCGTACCGTTTTGTGGAAAACTTTTTCAACAACAACAAAACCCATAATAATAACTGCAATTTTGTTTGGTCAACCTTATGACTAATTATTAATTAATAAGCGGCAAGTGAAGTGTGCTGGCTGAGCAATATTAAATCGTGTTGAATTTATATTAAATACTAAATTGATCTAGGTAAATCTGTTAGTGCAATTTTTCGTCGGTATCTGTCGGCCTTTTTTTGCTGAGAAATCTAGACGCATAAATTCAGTTGGACAGAATTATGATTATTGCTGACTAGAAATCAATATATATGTATATATGAGCAGCAGCTGCCAGAGCATTGCGACGGCGGCGAGCAGTGCGGCAACAACAGCAGCCGCCGTCTCCATGTCCGTCTCGAATGCCACCTCCGTGGGATCCCTAATTGCGGCCGCCTGCATGCAGCAGCAGTCGCATCCGCACCAACAGCATCCTCATCTGCTGCACCATCATCAGCAGCATCCACAACAATCATCGACGCATGCATCGCACTATGTGAACGGAACGGGCAGCTTGGGTCGCTTGAAGTTTCATCACAAGAGTCTCGATGCCAGCGATGAGGAGCTCGAGTATGCGCAGGTATGCCGTGGTTAACATCATTAATTGATATCTATGACACGGAGGCAGATGAGCTGCTTCGCTTGGGTTGGGTATTAATGGGTTCCGTTGTTGGTTTGTCTGCTGCTTATTGAGTCATAATATGAATGTCCTGCAGCGTTGGCTCAATTGAAATTTCCTTGCGGCGGGTGGTGCTCAGGGTGGTTCTGTGTGTGTGTGTGGTGTGTAACGTCTCTCTATACACATGCTCTTGGTGGTGGCTTTTGGGTAAGCTGGGAGCATGGCTGATTTCGAGTGGGCGGCCGTCGGCGAAGGCTACAAGCCAGAGGCCAAAGTTTGCCTCAGCTGTTTAACCTCTAGCTCGATTACATGGCCAATATGTGGAGTTTACGCTTGGCCAAACAATTGGCCAACAAACACACAACAACACCATCAACCGTCAACAAACACCAAAAAAAAAAAAAAAAAAAAATACCGACAACCAAAGCTGCGCCTCGCCAATCAACTTTAAATAATTCAATGCCCCGGAAGTATACAAAACACACAGCGAATCACCCCGAAACCAAAAATACCGAGTACCGTCATCCGTACTCCCCTCTGACCACTCCACTCTCCCCTAACCATTAGCCGGAAATTAATTGAATCATGGTTTTTATGACATTTCTGTGCGTATTGCATGAGAAATGGAAATTGTTGCCAAAGCCCAACTTTATTATAATAAAAGTTTTGGTTACCATATGTACTATGTATATTTGGAATATGTTATTTGTATTGTGCAGTGCACTCAAAGAAATATTCAATTAAACTAATGAAATTATTAATAAAATAAGTAGAATTTTATATACAGCTCAATTAAGAGATTAATGCATTTTGTCAATCAGCTCGTATTAAATTAATATATTTATTTATTTCTAATTAGCAGCTATGTTTTGTTTATTAATTTTGTTTTTATTATTTTTAATTTGCTGTGTGTGTCGGCTTAAAATTTTTTACTGTTGATTTGCGAATATAAAGTTTGCTATAAAAAAACAGCTGTTGAAATTCCTTTGGCTTTCCGGCCCAGGAGACCAATAAAATTTATTATTTATAAATGTGCTGGGTGTATTGATAAATATTAAATGTGGTCTGTTGTATTTGTTAAACTAACTCTTCACTTTTGATGAACAAAAGGTGCTTAAGACTGTTGGACTGACTATTCATTAAAGTGAATATTCATTTGCTACAATATAGTTTTTATGAAAGGACGGAAGGAAGGAAAAGCGGGAAACCCGTAAGCCATTTGAGGCATTTTGCACAAATGTCCTGCTGCTTTCTCTTCCCCCAGAGAAATATAGGTTTAATGAAAGGCTGTCTATTTAACTGTGTCTGTGTGTGCTTATGTGTGTGT
Organism: Drosophila dives; assembly: GCA_035042365.1. Lineage (NCBI taxonomy): Eukaryota > Metazoa > Arthropoda > Insecta > Diptera > Drosophilidae > Drosophila > Drosophila dives. Next base: position 8,704,410 of record JAWNLJ010000326.1, on the reverse strand, counting down.
GTGTGTGTGTGTGGGTGTGTTATGTTTACCTCCCATTGTTCCGTTTGCTTCCCATTGCCTCAGTCTGCTTAGTGAAAGTGTTGCCTCATAGCGTATTCATGGAAAACTTTTTGATAAAAGTTGAGAAAAAAACGTGCAAATGGGCGAATGGGAAGAAACGCGTTATCTTCTTCTTCTTCTTGCTGCCTTTTCTTGGCCAGGTCAACAGTTGGGCAAACATCATTTTTAAATGACAGAGCGTTATTCGCCTGCGGGTATTTGGTGTGCTACATTTGTGGTTAGATAAAAACTGCTTACACTTTTATTTCGTTCCGCAGATGTCGCGTTCTACCCACATCCTGGGGCGCTATAAGTCGGAGCGTCTGTTGGCCTCCAATCCGGATGAGGATCGACGGCGTCGTACCATTATTGTGGAGAAGAAGAATGACTCGTATGGGTTCACGCTGCAGAGCTATGGCATTCACTACAAGTGCGACGAGGAGCTGGAGATGATCACCTACGTGGACTATGTGGAATATGGTGGACCAGCGTTTCGAGCGGGTATGCGCGAAGGCGACGTTATACTCTCCATCAATGGCAACGACATGGAGAAGGCGGATCACAAGACCATCGTTGAACTCATCAAGAAATGCGATATGCGCATGCGAATGGTCGTCCTCTTTGAGGATTGTGTGCGAAAGGTGAGCACGACTATTTATATACCCTGTACTCATAAAATATGAGTGAAAAGGGTGTCGTTCGATTTAGAGATTGCAGTTGCCTGATCTACACTCAGAAAAAGAATCGCCTTAATTTTGCTTGCTTGCGCCAATTCGAACTTGGCTTTTAATTTAGAAATTATATTTTTTAATGCATTTTTCTGAGTGTAGCCAGAGGAAGAGTAGATTTTAGTTGAGCTTTGTTATTTCATTTTTAAATCACAGTAAACATTTCCACATCTTGTGTCCCCCCTAGGTGGATCTGCACATGCGCTACATTCAGTTGCAGAGTCTGCTGCAGCAGAAGATGAACGAGTTGGAGCGAGTGCATCTGCGGGAACGGGAGCTGCTCGAGGGCAAATGGAAGACGCACAGTTTGCCGGCACGCAAGAGGACGAATGCAAACACCACCTCACCAAGCGATGGCGACGGCATCTCACCCACCAACGAGTCCAATCTCAATGAGATGACAACGTCGACAATGTCGACGGGCTTCTATCGTCCCGTTGCCCTCTCCACGGAGGACGTGGCCAATCTGGCGCTTAGGCAACAACCGGTTATAATACCACCGCCAGCACAATTTATGCTCACCTATCACTATCTGGATCCCACATATCGCTATGTGCTCAGCCCCAACAACTACATAGATGGTGGTGTTGGTGGTGGTCTGCAGCGGAGCAGCAGTGGAGATCACCAAAGATATGTGCTGCATCGCACCGAATCCGTGGACACGAATAGTGTCAGTGTTAGTCAGGCAAGCGCCAGCACCACTCAGCCCTATCACAGTGCCAGCGCTGGTGGAGTCAGTGCAGGTGGTACTGGTGGTGCCACAGTTAAACCAGCAGCGCCAGCACCACCGCCACGCACCTGTGAGAAGCACAAGCCACCAGCACCTGCACCGGCACCAGCACCATCACAGCCGGCAGCCAGCAGCAAGCTGGAGAAGTCGAAACATTGTCATGTGAGTCACTCGTGTAATCCCTGCCTGGGTCACTTTCGCTGGAAGTCCGCCGAGAAGGCATCAACAACCACTCAGAACAGCAACGGGGGTGGGGACAATGTCAGCCTGGATGCCTACGATTTGGCCAGTCCCTGCTGCGATACGCAGTGTGTGCCAAGCAGGAGACGCCATCGCCAGCACAAGGAGCATGTGCACAAGCACAAGCATCGCGACCGGGAGAGGGAACGTTCCGAGACCAAGGAAAAGCATGCTCCGACAACGACAACATCCAATGCACGTATCAAATCCCAGTCACTTTCTTCACCAGCTGCGGCTGCTGGTGCTGAGCGGCCGGTGAATCCACATCATCATCATCACCATCATCATCATCATCGGCATGGGCAGCAACAGGAGCAGCAGCAGCCGCAACACCATCATCAGCACCATTACCAACAGCAGCCGCCATCTCAATCCCAATCCCAGGCGGGCAGCATGCGTTCCCGTTACTTTGACCTGGCATCCGGCTTGGCCAGCCACTGTAGCCTCCATTCATGCACTTCCAGTGAATTTGCACCTGGGGATTCCGCTTCGTATACCACCTCCATCAGTACGGATACGCTGTTCTGGGAACCCAAGAGCGAGGCGGCACAAGCGACGTCCCGACAACATTCCACCAAGTCAAGGCAATCCTACGAGCAGCAAACCCCATCCCAAACACATGCCCAGGGACATCATCATCATCATCCGCAGCAGCACTATCATGTGACGGCGACACAGGTGCAGCCGTCCCAGATCTATCCCAATACCATGGCCTATGTGCAGAAGCCCAAGTCCTGGGATAATCTGGCTGCACAAGGCTTTGGCTACGGCTACCTGGATACGGTGGCCATGAAGCCGCCGGTTAAACTTCAGATTGCTCAGCAACGGCATTCGATGCCGCGTCGTAATCCATACGGACGCTTCTCCACCTATGGCGATGTGGAGAATTATGCACCGCCACCCACCGAATTTGTGGGTGAGCTGACAACCACAACGACAACGACCATCACAGCCAAATCCACGGAGGAGCTGCTCGCCGCCTGCGATTGCTTGACGCCCCAGCAGCAGCAGGCGCTGAAGGCAGCCCAATACCAGCTGAGCCAAACACAGAAGCTGTCGCATCAGAACTCCTGCCAAATGGGCTACTATTCCCATCTGCCCAGGCCCACAGCAGATGTGGGCGTCTCCACGGTACAACACCTACCGCAACAGCCGCAACAACAACAGCAACAACAATCGCAACAGGCAAATAATGGATGCGATGTTGCCACCGTATCGGAGGCAACACGGTTGTAAGGATCTCTGGGTCCAGCAAACAGAATGAATGCAGTCAAAGGATTCAGCTGCTCAATTTACAGATTGATATTGCAACAAACTAAAGATTTTAATTGCAGTCGAAGAATTTCATTATTTTTATAAAATATGGAAAAGCATCTTTAAGTGTTCTCAAGAAGTCCGAAAAGAGTTTCTGATTTGACTACTGTGCAGATCTAAGATGATTCATTTGTTATTCATGAGGGCATTCATTTGGAGGAAGAACATCGAAACATTTAGCAAACTAGTTTTGGTTGCAGCTGTAACTAAGCCAAATTTTTAAATTTTAACTAGCACTTGAAAACAGTTAGGAACAGTTTAAACGAAACAGGTAATCCAATTTCAAATAATACACATATATATATATATATATATATATATATAGATGTATGAAAACGCATTGCAGTTTCTGAATTTTTGGATTTATTTAAAGACTGAAAACTACGCGTATATTTTAAAAAGTGAGAGAAGATTCTCAAGTGCTTAAGTAGAGAGTTAAAAGTTAGACATATGATAAATACATATAATAATTACTTAAATATACTCATGTAGCTATTGTTTTTAACATATTGTAGATATACATATATATATATATGTATATATATATATTCTTAATAATTATTATTATGGGTCTGTAATGCTGATATCAAACAATGTAGTTTATTCATTGTGATAGGCAGACACTAAAAAAATACACAATTCCAGTTTATTACATATATTATTTATTATATATATGTATGTATAGATAAACTGATCAAATGGCGCTTTCGATGTAATGCAACAATGTAAATGTTATTGTACTTTATATAATGCAATAAAATACAATGTGTGTTCATGTAGTATAACTCATAGAAAATATGTTTTTCCATTCTTAAAATTTGTTAAGCCGTTTTAATTTATTTGCAGGTTATCCATAATATGTGGTGATATATTTAATTAGATTAAAATCGCAGATGTATATCTTTAAATAGACTGAAGAACAGAACAAGTTTATTCAGCTTACTTTAAAGTTCAAGAATTTTTTTTCGAATTTAGACCAAAAAAGAAATTGCTTTTGAATTATTTTCAAAGGGCAACGGCAACTCTACACTGGGTCAGCTGTTTTTCTTCGAAATCGAACAACCCCCGAATGGACTGTCATTTAATACGCGTTGCGCCCTCTGGCGGCTTGAGCTCTGCACTATCAAGTGTCAGTTTTGGGCACAAAAAATCAATACCAACCCCCAACCCCAGCCCCCTTCTCGTTAAAAATGTAAATGCGAAAAAATTCAATACTGTGCAGCAGCCATACACGACGCTCGCAACGCGTTTCCACAAAATATATTCATTCATTGTGTGTTCCACACTCGAAAATAAATCGAAAATTTGCTTGATTCTTGCCGACACACTTGCAGGCGAAAAGTTTTGAGAACCGCAAGCAATAAGCAACAAAAAGAAGGAAATAAAGAAAAGAAAATAAAGTGAAGCAAAAGGGGCGAAAAGTGCGTGAAACGCAAATCGTATTTCGCGAAAAAGGCGACCGGCAAAAGAGATACAAAGAAAGCAGCAGCAGCACACACACTCTCAAACTAACACACATACAGGAACCAAGTGAAAGTGACATGGCAAACGCGTAGTCCAACCACAACAACAACAAGAGGAACTACAATAATAGTTTTAACAAAACATAGTAGTATGCTAGGTGTGGCGGCTGTGGAGCGCTGCTGCTGCTGCCGCTGCTGCTGCTAGCGCAGGCAAAAACTGAGGATAACGGTCGGCAGCATCGACATCATCACCGGCGGAGCATCGGCAACAACAACAGCAACGACGGCGCAGCAGGTAAAACGTGAACAAGTAGAAGAAGAAGAGGTCGCAGAGGCTGAAGCAGAGGAACGAGGACACAAGGAAAGCGACAAGCAGCAGCAGCAGCGGCAGCTTTTCAAATATCGCCAGCGGCCGTCGCGGTGACAAACGGAAAACGGCAACGGCGACGGCGACGTCGACGGCAACCGTTGCTGCAACGGCTGCACTGGCGGCTGCTGTTAGTTATAGTGCTAGCGCTATTGTTGTTGTTTGTGCTGGAGGCAGCGGCAGCGATAGAAACAGCGGCAGCGGCAGGGGCAGCGGCTGTGCCAGTTACAACAATGATAAGGTAAGCAAGCTACGATTTTTATATATTTATTTATTTTTCATATGCAAAAGCTTTTTAAATTTCAAATAGATTAGAATTTATTGTATTGAAAAAGTGCATTTGCAAATGGCGATCAACGTCAATTAAAAATCAAAATGCGCTATGGCAACACTGTTCACAACTTCACAATCTCCACTATAAAAGAAAAACATTTTGGAGTTTATCTTGCATATGCAGCAGGCATTAAAAATGGTCGAGTGTGTATAAGACACTTGTGGGAAAATACTTCCATAAGGTATATTTAGATAAAAAAAAACTTTTATAGTTGTTTGAGTTTGTTTCACTACAATTTCGTTGATGATATACATTTCTGGAACAGCATCAACTTTCGCTCATTTTGCTTGCAGGCAATGTAATTTAATCAATTCGATAAATACTGATTTGCCAATGCCCAAATTTTTTTTCAAACTTTGCTTGCTGTCAGAGCCAGAAGAAGAGTGAGGGAGAGAAAGTTTATCTGGCCAAAAAGTAAAATTCTGCAAAAAACTAAATTTTTTAAAATAATTAAGCCTAAATGTAAAGCAGAAAATATATAACAAAAATCAATTAAAAATTAAGATATTATACGTTTGTTATACACTTATGTTTCCCTTTAGTTTTTTTTGTTTGTTGCAATTAGAGTAGTATTTAATTTGTAGTCATTGCTGCCGTTGCAAGTTTTAGATTTTGATTTTTTTTTATGTTGAGGCCTCTGACAGCATCATTATCAGTGTCAAAATGCCATTAAATGTGTAGCAAACACAGACACACATACACACACACAGGCACACAATGCCTTTGAGGGCTTACACACTCACACACAACAAATACAAAACATAGGAGGAAAAACTGAAAATAAGTATTAACAAACAAACAAAAAAAAAAAAAAGAAAAAAAATAGTAGGAAATGTGCAGCTTTGTCAAGTAGCAAAGAGCATCATGGAGTAGTAGCAGCGAGTAATATTTGCTAGAGTGCCAGGGGCATTGAAAACTCACACACACACACATGCACGCATACGTAAGCACATTTGTGTGCGTGTGAGTATGTATGTGTGCCGCTTGGCAGTCAGTCAAAAAGCGTCTGGCGATGAGCGCCAAAGTGCGTTGCATACTTTTTAGCGCGCTTTGTTTGACTGGATTGGGATTTTCCAGCAGTTGGCGTCGTCATCGCCATCATCATCATCGTGTAACAACAACAACAATAAGAAGCAGGAGCAGGAGCAGCAACAGCAAGAACAACAACAACTAGTACTAGTACTAAACAAACAAGCAAGCAAGAGAGAGAGAGAGAGGAAGAGAGAAATCACAACTCTTCTTCTCTCTTCTTTTTTTTGCCACGTTGACTAACATATGCAGTCAGTCAGCCAGCCAGGCGACAAAAATGTCCTCATCCTGTTTAAGGGGAACTTATTCATTTCATATATACATTTTGAAATGAGTTTGACAATCTAATTGTATATTTTAAGAACTATAAAATTATATATGTGCATAAAATTAGGGATATACATTTCCGTATTTGTATTGTAGATTTTGTATTTATTTTTATTTGTATCTGTATTTAATATCGGTGATGAAATAGCTAATATTCTCTTGTTGGAATTGAGCCAAAGCGAAATAGTTGTAGTTTGTTGTATGTTCTTGCAGTGCCTGCACACTTACTATGTGTATGTGTGTGTGTTAATAAGCATTGACACAGTGGCAACGACTTTTGCTCAGTATTTGTGTTTTTTCATTTCCGGTTTCCACATGTTGACAAGCTGCTGTTGCTGCTGATGTGGCTTGAGTTCTGCTCTTACTGCTTCTGCTGCTGCTGCTGCTCTTGATAATAATGATTAAGTCAATCATGATGATGATGAAGTCAGCAGCAAGTTATGGCTAGCATTAGTAAAGAGTGAGGGAGAGGGAGAGAGAGATGGGAGGAGGTCGTAAGTGAGTCAGCCTGTTTAGTTTATCAGCTTTGTTTAGCTTTGTTCTTCCCCTGCCACACAAACACACACACACACACACACACATTATCCTGTCGTTGCGAATGCGTAATTTTCACATTATGTAATTTGCACTTGTTAAATGAACTCTTAATTTGATTAAGCCGCCGTAAACATGGAGTGGCGACGACAACGCTTCCATCGCAATTTTTCTTCGACTCTCTGACGCATATCTCCTTTCGCCAGCCTTCTAAAAACCATATTTACTGCGCCTCCTCTCTTCCTCCGCGTCCCTCCTATCTATTAGCTTTTAGATGTGACTGCTGCTGCTTCTGGCTGGCTGCTGGCTGCTGGCTGCTGATGAGCTCATATTGAAAGTTTTTTGTGCCAGCGACCTAGTTTGGCGCAACCCAAATCAATGTGGTCGCTGTGGCGCCATTTGCACTACCGACCCCACACCATCTTCCCCTGACCCTTTGTGCACTCTCCTCTCCTCTTCTCTGCTCTGCTCATCTCTGTTTTTCTTTGTTGCTCTGTCGATTGCCTGCGTTCCGCCATTAAATGATGATTTTTTCTACATTTTCTTTTTTTTTTTTTTTTTGAATTTTTGAATACTCTGCACTCATTTAACTAAACTTGAATGGTTGCTTAGCAGCGTTACACATTTCTATCAGCACTTGAATAGATTTAGCTCTTTTAGCAAACGAAAACTAAATTTAATAGTTATAGTAAATGTGTTGATCGCAACATTGATAAAAATCGATACCGATTACACACAGAGTTACATTTTATGTTACATAATTAATTAATGTATAAGTTACATTTCTATTTCTCTCTTTATTTTATACTGGTTACCTGCTAAACTACTACCTAACTTCTATTTTTTGGGTGTGATTGGGTTTCTTCTGGGTTCTTCTACAAATGTAGAACGATTTTGCAATTAATTTTATATTTATATTTATTCACCAAGCTATTTGTTGGCTTACAGGGTATGTGTTAGTCTGGCCAACTCTCTTTTGGAACTCTTACTGGTTTCCAATTTGACTTAGTCACCTGTTCGGGCGTTATTAATTTAGCTTTTGATGCAGAGGATGCCGTCAAAGGAGCATCGATCGTTTCCTCTTCTCTCTCCTTTTATAGTTCTTCTGTTGCTCCTTCTGTCCTGCTTTCCTTAAACGTACAAACGTAATTGTTTTCGCCAAATTGAAATTTTGATTAAATGCGAATTCGTATTCAGCTTCTTGGTTGTATGTGGAAAAGGGTTTTTTATTCATAGTCATAAATTATTCTCGAATAATGCTTTATAAAATTTTAAATTTTATTGATGCAGTGTTTGAACCACAATGGCTATTTAGCATATGCCGCATTTTTATTATCATGATGATTGTCATAATGAATAAGTAAGCGATTGAACTATAGATTAATAGATGGAACTAAATTAAATACACTTTACTGATTTAATAACAATTTTTAATACATAAAAATGTCACATCAGCGATTTAAGCTTTCTTATAATTTGAAATAAAAATTTTTAAAATAACTAATAACTAAATGTATATGTTTATCAATGCAGCAAATCCGATTCGCAGACATAACATTTTGGGGCGGCAGAGAACGGCATGGTGAAAATGGAGTCCACTGAGGAACAGGATAGAAAGCTTGTTTTGGAATTTTGCCATCTGCTCGAAAAATCCAAACAGCTGTTCAATGGACTTAGGTAAAACGATTGTACATGTTGCATATCCTTAAACTACACTGATATTATTTCTATTCCTCTATATGGAACAGAGATCTGCCGCAGTATGGACATCGTCAGTGGCAAGCCTATTTTGGACGCACTTTCGATGTGTACACAAAGCTGTGGAAGTTTCAGCAGCAACATCGCTTGGTCCTCGACTCCAAATATGGACTTAAGCGCTGGCAAATTGGCGAAATAGCCAGCAAAATCGGACAGCTTTATTATCACTATTAGTAAGTACGGAACAGATAGATTGATCAGTATTAACAGCAGAGTCGCAATAGCCTCAGGACTAATAGATTAAGATACTTTTAAATTAAAAAAGATCAAGTTGGTTTCCTCTTATTGATAACTGCAAACCTTTCTTCAATATTGATACAAATCGATTAATAATAGTACTGAAAATGATAGAAAGATATTTATATATATATATATATATCTTTTTTAGTAAGTATATATATAAATTGACTTTGAGAATAATTCTCTTATATAATACGCAAGTCAAGTTAATTAAATATTATCTATATTCGTTTCGCGAACTTGGACATAAATCGATTAACGATTAACAATACATAACACATATTAATTGATCAACTAAAAAAATGAGTAACACTTTAGAACATCGTTAAAATGTTTAAGACTTATGATATATAAAGACTTGCATTTACTCGGATTACTTGTTACTCCTAGTAATACTCATTTACTAAATTATTATTTTTTTAATTGCAGTTTAAGAACCAGCGAAACAAACTACCTGAATGAGGCGTATCAGTTTTATGCGGCAATACGGGGAAGGGCGTATTATTCGCGTGCCGCCAAAGAGGATCGACCCGATTTGATGGTGAAGAAGTTGCGATATTATGCACGCTTCATTGTCGTCTGTCTGCTGCTGAAGAAGATGAAGCTGGTGCGGGAGCTGGTCACGGAGCTGGAGAAGCAAATACAGGAGTACACAAACACGTAAAATTTGAAACGAATGGCAGTCGCTGATTACAGCTTTAAAATTTCTGTACCTATTCACAGTTACGAGCCGGAGGATCATATGGAATGGTCACTGGTGCTGGAGGAGATCAAGGGCTTCATCAAGGCGGAGGCAGCGGTGGCAGTTCTCCATGCCGATTCCAATCCCATCATATTATCACATAGGTGAGTCGTTTGCACAATCGATTCTACGATTCCGGATACACTTTGCCCGTGCTTTCGTCGGCGGAGTAGTGGAGTATGGACTGCTTGTGGGGTAGTTCTTGTGGGTTGGCTCTTTATTTCTGTTATTTCTTTTGTTGTTGTAGTTTTTTTTTGTGTTTGTTATTGTTTTTGTTGTGCTCAGGTATACGAGTTTTGCTTCTGTTTGCTCTTGCTATCCAATTATTTTGAATCATTTTATGTGCTTATCACAGAAGACTTGAAAACACCAAAGAAACACTCACCGTTGCCATTTCATGTCATGCACTTTTCCATTCATTTTCCCTCAATATGCATACACACCCACAACCACAAAAACACACAACACACACACTAACACCAACCGAGAATATAATCCTGAGGATATATTCACAAAATATTGCAATTATTTCAGAATTAAACAAATTGTCAGCAAATAGAAATACAATTTTCGATATACTTTAAATGATTTCACTTTAATATAATCATTATTGAATATACGTTCTATAGGTTTTGAACTTATTTTAAACAGTCTTCGAATTTATATATATAAAGAAATTATTATCACTTAAAATTGAGTAATGAAGAGCTAAATTTTTTTCATTTCTGATGTGGCATGTTTAGGATAAGAATTCAGGATAAGAATTTAGGTTATACATTAACTCTGAACATGTTAAGGTATTACGTTTCGTTATATTAAATTAAAATTAAAATTAATGTAAATAGAATAGCATTTAAAAATAGAATGGTTTTTTTGAACTGATCCAGGTGCTTAATTTCAATAGGTATTTCCGGTTTGACATGCTTTCCAAAATCGTTTGAATATAAGTCAGGATTTAAATAAATCTAATACTTTATAAGAAAGTGAAATTTCTTTGAACTTTGTTCTTTGTTCTTTTTATAATAATCTATGATTAAAGTCGTACATGAAATTGAAATACCTAAAAATTATATTTCATTCAAAAGATTGTAGGTTTAGCAGTATAAATAAAAATGAAACAGACATAAGAAAGTATATATTCTTGGTCACCATCTGAGATTCAGAGACATTCATTAGATCAAGTTTATTAAATCTGATCAATATCAATATTAAAGTCGTAATTGAAATAATGATTAGAGTTCTCAGTTGTTGGTTGGCATCAAACTTTATCTTCACCGAACATACACTTTTCTTGTATCATTTCATATGTTCTATCCTTACACACAGAAAAACACAAACACACATACACACACTATCACTCCCCACCCTTCCCCAATTCCATCCCCCCTCAAAAAAAGTCACCTCATTAGTGCGCCACATTCTCAATTCTTCTGTGAAAGCACGGGCCCCCGCAATTTGCTTGTGGACCAGCACAACTACAACGACTGATGTGGCAGTGGTTCCGGTTCTAGGTTATCGCCGCTGACGACTCCGCCATGCGAGAGATCGCCCCATATGACGCTAAGCCTGCAGGAGATACTCATTGTGGGCTCGGCATGCGAACAGGCCAAGTTCTCCGAGCTCACAATGGACATGTTTAGGTGAGTTTCCCAATCCACATATCTTTATATATATATATTTTTGATATTAATCATCATCTAAATCATCATCAGAATGCTGCAAACTCTGGAACGCGAGCCGACGGAGTCGGCAACGAATCCACTGAGCATGGCGCATGGTTTGCATGGACACGATGCTAGTCCGGCGGCCAGTCGGATACCACCATATGGTGTACCGGGCTCTAAGGGTTACTTGGAGAACGGTCGCAACTTTCGAGACAATCCACATAAATATCTACTGTATAAGCCTTCGATTAGCCAGCTGATGGTGTTTCTGGCCAGCGGCACCAAGGAACTGCCAATCGGTGGTGCTCTACTCCTGTACATGTCAGCCGATGGCTGTTTCTCCACCACCAAACATCCGGAGGATTGTGAGTATTACAAGCACTTGGTTGAATTGCTTCTCAATTGTATTAATCCACTCCTCTGTCGCAGATGGCTATGAGCTGGGCGGCCTGGGCACCAGTGTGAAGCGGGACAGCGTCGATGGCGGTGGCTTATCGTGTCGCGGCAAATCATATAAGGAGAACCACTGCCTCTATCCGGGCGATCTGTATCCATTCACGCGTCGTCCGCTCTTCATCATCATCGATTCGGATAATTCGTTTGTCTTTCAGCACATACCCCGCTACTTTGGCCAGCCACTGGTCGTTCTAATGTCACCGCAGGATGTGCCGCCTGCTTTTCAAGGTAAGATTGGAACTTTTAGATTTAGATTTGAATAATTCGAGATGATGGAACCAAAATGTTTAGTCTTGCGTTCATATTATTCCAAAGCCTATCTGTTCAGGTGATTTAAAATTCATGTTAAGAGCACAATCGAAAATACGATTTGAAATTTGATAAATTTGCCATACACTCTGATTGCTCTTTATATATTCCAGCTGATGTTCAGCATCATGGTTCGCTGTTTACATTGTTCCTGCACTCCCCGCTTACGGCCCTCTGCTACATCTGCAATGTGGGAGATGTGCCCATTCATCACTGGGAACGCTGTCAGACGTATGTGGATCGTTTCATAACGGAAGCATCGCGTCTGGTGACCCGCTGTCGCATTGATGAGATCGAGCAGGGCATTGGATTTATAGGTATGTCATCGATGTTATAAAAAATCATCGCACTGAATTTTAGAAACTCTCCAAATACACTAAAAAAAATAAAAATTTTTTTTTTTAATATTTCTAAAAATATATGGAAAAAAAATTATTTTGAGTTTTTCTAATTAATACAAATTATTATTACAATATTACAGCACAATATACTTAAATTAAGGTCGATTTATTTTCCGAGTGCTTATTTTTATTGAGTAGATTTTAATGGTGTATTTATTTGGTTGCAGACTCGTCATATGTTCAGTTCTTTGGGGATGACTTTCTGCGCACACTCATCTTACGTTTTGTGTTCTGTGATGTGGTTTTGCGTTTGCATCGCGGTTTCCGTGGACGACATATGCGACCGCGTTGCGAGCCACAGCTGCCGGCGAATGAGCTGCTCGAGCACCCCTCGCTTTCGCACATCATATTCCAGCTGGCATCGGCCTTGGATGTGCGCGGCCATTTCTCGGAGGGACCCGAGTGCGACTGATGACTCTTATTGGGTGTAGTCTTAGTGGTAGTGCTAGTCGTAATTATCTATATGATGAGGCAGCAGCTTTTCCAGCTTTTAACCCTCTACTGCCTCGATAGACAGTTTTCGTTTTCGTTGTTGCATTTTGTGTATAATACTTTAACGCTAGATTGGAGCTGGTCTATATAGCTACAAACTGATTTATAACGATCCATAATGTTTTTTGCCGCTAATTGTCGAAATTGCATATTCAATTTTTATAACATACATACAGACAAGCTAATATTAACGCATACCTATAAATACATATTTATTATACGCGATATACATATATAATAATAATAATAATATTAACATTAATAATAATCAAGTAGCTAGTTTTCTTATATAGTGCGTCGCGCAATGGAAAGGTCCAATGTTAGTTGCTTAGCATATACATAATAATAATAATAATATTAAAAATAATATAAAAATATACACGATTAACGACTAAAGCAGAAAAAATAAGAGACGAAGAGGAAGAAGAGAAAAAAACAAAAACACTAACAAAACGATAACTGCCAAAAACGTGGAAGATGTAAAAGTAAAGAAATCAAATTTAGTTCAACAGCAATTTTAACAAAATTGAAAACCTTTTTACGAATGAAATTAGAGCAGAACAACAAATGAATAAAAACATTTTCATAAGCAGCGATGAGTTTAGCTTTTATACAAGTGGAGAATAAAGAAATAAAATCGTAACTTTAAATCTATATAAAACACGACACACTATATAAGAAATGCGTTTTTATTGTACACAACGCTTACAACAACAAGAACAACAACAAACAAATAATAATAATAATAATAAAGATAATGATAATGAAAAGGAAATATTGTACGTATGTAATATTGCATATAGGTATTATTATGATTACAAGATGACTGAAAGTTACTGTTTCAAAAAGCAAAAAATTTAGCAAAAAATTATAATTACTTACACACATATACATATACATATATTTAACAAAACGATAGTTAAGCAAACCAAAACAAAAAATCATGAATATATACAAAATATATTTTGCGTATGTTAAACAAATTAAATTTAAAACAATCCCAGCAAAAAAAACAAAAAAAAAGAACATTTTATACGACAACCTAAATAAAATCTATACTTGAAATATAAATACAAAATACGAATCATGTTTCGGCATTCACAACAATCACATGGTAAATTCCCAATATCATATCGCAGTGTTCCAAAAAAAAAAGAAGAAGAATAACACGAGATTTTTGGTTTTTAAATATATCGGAAAATGGCTCGATAATAATAACTGATAAGACGACACTTAACATATATATATATATATACATATATATACATAAATTCATAGGCAAATGATAAACGCAAAACAATATTTCATATATATGGAACATACAAACTAGTTAAACGCATAGTAAAAAAATTATATATATATATATTTGACAGGCCGGCAAAACAAATCAAATTACTTTCAAGTTATAACTTTTGTGCAATTTTTTAAAAGCAAATCCAAAGAGCATGTCAGCTAAGTAGCTCTACAATGAAAAATTTCTAAAATCTCAAGCAGTTCTTATCTAAACAATAAAGCCTCAAATTTATTTTTCAAATGTTCTTTAATACTCTTTTTTATTATCAACCAATTGTATAGATATTTTACCAAAAAAAAAAAATAAAAACAAATTTGTTTAAATCTTGTGTACATACATAAATATGTAATTCTAAACGAGAAAAATGAAAGATGATAAAAATGTTCTTGTGTATGATGATGTTGATGATGAGGAGAATAATGGAAAAGTATTGTAATCACATTATCAATTATCATTTCGATTAAATTTTGTACATTTGAAAATTGCATTTACATAAACATAACAACTGCAAAAAGTTAATATACATATTAATTCATGATTAATCAGCAACATTAGCCACACGTAAGCGATACAACAACAACAACAACAACAAATCCCACAACATTATCATAAGCGAATTGTTTAAACACTCTATCAAAGCCATAAAAAACGAACGATAAACAAATTTAGCAAAGCCACAAAAAAACAAAAACGACAGTATGGGAAAAAAGTGAAGTGTATGGAGTTTGTATGAGTAATAAGAATAAAGCACATGTTTGAAAAGAAATCCCTCCTCGATCACTATTAAATTTAATGGGAGCTATTCCAATTATTACCCAACATAATTGTTCCAATCTTAAGCAAACAACTTGGTAAACTTCAAAAACAGCCCAAAAGAAATAGCTATTTACCATATAAAATCCGAGATGTTTCCTAAAGAGATTTAGGACTTTTTGCTATAAGTGAAATATAACAGTTTTGTTTTTTCTATATTTTAGATATATTCTCTGGGAAGGATCAATAAACAACCAAAATATATTACATACTTTAAATTAATATCTCTTACAGGCGACCCGTGTGTTCCTCGATCCAATCAACAAAACTAGAGACGCGTGTAAATATTTCTGGAGTTCGGAGTTTGCACTGAAGCTCCAAGCCATGTGAGACTATACCGACAACAGTTAGCGAGCCATCATTCAGTACCAAAGGACCACCAGAGTCACCTCCACAGGGCAGTCCCTCCTTAGAATCGATGCACAAGAAGGAGTCAATTATATGTACCGTATTCGACCAATGCTGACACACCGAATTGGATATGATGCGGACATATACATATTGCAAGATATTGGTGGACGTTCCACTCTCGGTTTTCCCCCAACCGGAGGTGATTCCCGTACGGCCATTATAGTTGCCCTTATGTTTGGGCAACTTGGCGACCTTGACATAAGCATTCAGCGTAAGATCCTCGGGCAGCCTGACGAGTCCTATGTCATTGGCATCCGTGCTGTTATTATACAGTTGGTGCACAATGGTATCCTCCTTCTTGACCACTATCTGTACGAAGCCAGGCTCGTTTTTATTTTCATTATTCACAGCACCCGCAGTAACAGTAACATCAACACTGCGAAATTAAATGTTTGATGTATATTGTTAATTATATATTATATAATTCATCATTGACTGAGTTGAACTGACAGATCTGCGTCTTCCATCTTCAGACAGTGGGCGGCAGTTAGTATCCATTGCGGTGAGATAATAGTGCCCCCCCCACTCGTCACGTGCTCTGCTCGGTTCTTGAGAAATTTTAAGTCTAAGTACACCTGGTAGGGCAACTGTTTGGGGCTTGCGGCGGATCCATCGATAATCCTTTCATATTCCTGACTGAATATTAGACTCGGAATCAGTAGTGAACAGAATAATATTACTATCAGCTCCATTTGGTGCACCTGAATGTGGAGTTGCAATGAATAATTTCGCATTATATAGGCTAAAATAATCGCTTTAGTTAATCTTTCTGAAATTCTTTCACTTCTCGCGTCACTTTTAACGTAATTGTTTTTAATTAAGAAAAAGATTGGTATCTTGTGAGTTATATTGTAGTTAATTATATTTGTCCTTATCTTGATACTCAGCGCGGCTTGCCGTACTTCTTTAAAACATAACCATAGTATGTAAATATATATATGTATATATTTTTTACTATACTTATTTACTCTAGTACATAGTCTGTGCATATATCGAAGATAGACTTCCAATCTTTACAGTTGTCACATTTATTGCTGTCGGAAATTGTTTTGTTTCGATATTCACAAAGCTAGAAAAGCTGTATTACAACTTTGAAGTATATATATAGCTCTAATAGTTCCTAAGATTGGCTTTTCCTTAGAGGCAGAGCTTTATTTACTTGGCTGTACAAAAATGTATAAACGTAATGGGATCTGATTTATTTTCTTAAGAGTATAAAAATCTAGAAAATATTGTTGAATTTAAACAAAATAAATAAAATAGTTTTCTTTTCTATATTTTAGATATGTTCTCTAAATATTCAATTCAATATTCAATATTCGCACAGTTAATCTAATTGAATTCAAATCTTTTACAGTCGACCCGTGTGTTCCTCGATCCAATCAACGAAGCTGGAGACGCGTGTAAATATATCGGGAATTCGGAGTTTGCACTCTAAGTCAAAGCCATGTGAGACTATACCGACAACAGTTAGCGAGCCATCGTTCAGTACCAAAGGACCACCAGAGTCACCACGACAGGGCAGTCCAGCCTTGGAATCGATGCACAAGAAGGAGTCAAGCATAAGTTTGCGAACGACCTTCAGCTGTGTATTCCACTTACGCTCGCACACCTTATTGGATATGATGCGGACATGGATATATTGTAGGATATTGGTGGGGTTTCCTCTCGATGTCAGCCCCCAACCGGAAGTGATTCCGGCATAACCACTATAGCTTTTATAAACCTTCTGTTTGGGCAATTTGGCTACTTTGACATAAGCATTCAGCCGAAGATCCTCGGGCAGGTTGACGAGTCCTATGTCATTGGCCACCGTGTTGCGATTAAACAGATCGTGTACAATGGTATCCTCCTCCTTGACCACCATCTGTACGAAGCCAGGCTCGTTTCTGTTTGCCTTATTCACAGCACCCGCGGTAACAATTACTTTAACACTGCGAAATTAAATTTTTAGTTTATATAATATTATCAATCGCTGACTGAGTTCAACTGACAGATCTGTGTCTGGCTCCTGCAGACAGTGGGCGGCTGTTAGTATCCATCGCGGCGAGATAATGGTGCCCCCGCACCAATTTGGCTCTTCAGGCGAGTTACGAAAATAGCAGTGTAAGGACACCTGGTAGGGAAACTGTTTGGGCCTTGGGACATATCCATTGATAATCCTTAAATATCCCTGACTGACTATTAGACTCGGAATCAGCAGCGAACAGAATAATATTACTAACAGTCCCATTTGGTGCACCTGAATGTGGAGTTGCAATGAATAACCCAGCTTTATATAGACTACAATAATCTCTCCATTTTATAGCTCCAAAATTCGTGTTCTTCTCTTATCACTGTTAACGTAGTAAATGATAATTTCAGCGTGCCTGCAATTTTCTTTTGTTACTCATATTTACAAATATATATATAGATATTTACTATACTAAATTCGTTTTATAAATATGTAGCAATAGTGCCTCTGGTTATATTATAATATCTGACATGACATGATGCCGATTCGTCCACTATGCCAATCATACAAACCATTATTGTTCCGTTTGGGCAAATTGACAGCCCTGACATAATCATTTAGCCTAAGATTCTTGAGCAGCTTAATCAGCCCCATATCATTTTCCAAGGACGCCTGGTAGGGCACCTGCTTCAGCCGCGCGTTTCATCCATCGATAACCGATAGGATTTATCCGGGACTCTTCAGCAAACACAGTGCAATTACATTCATTTGATGCGCTTGAATGTGGAGTTGGACCTAAAACTGCATCATATAGAGGGATGGGCTAGAATTCCGTCCATGGAGCTGTCAAATCGATGATTGCATGAAATATGTAATTGGCTACGAAACCGAAAAATTGGCAGGCTTCGTAAGTCGAGCATCATACACAAACACTATTTCACTGGCCATCGCTGCAATAAGTTCTCAAGTGGAGTAGAGACCGGATTAGGTTCTAATCCTTAAATGCGTGCTTCACACAGAGCAGCAGCAATCTCTCCTTGCTTTTGTTCCTGCGATATATTCTTTTTCTTAAAATCTACTTTTGTTTTTTGTTAAGCTAAAAGTAATATTAGTAATCAAGTCTGTTCTCAAACAAAACAATATTTTTTACATTGCTTGCAATTTATTAGTCAAAAATATAAAAGCTTGTATACTCGATACAAGTGATTAGTTGCATGTATATCATTATTATATATATATTTATATATATAATCATATTATATTGTATATATTTGACGCTCTTCTCTACTCAATGCTGCGTACCAAACTTATAGATAACTTCATGATGATACTTTTCGCCTGGTCGCAGAATGCTTGAAGGGAAATTCTCATGATTCACGGAGTCGGGGAACTTTTGCGTCTCCAGACAGAATGCGCCATGTTTAATGTAAGCAGCACCTTCTTTTCCCGCCAACGGTGTCTCACGCTTTCCCTCCTTGTCCGGCAAGAAGTTGGAGGTGTACAGCTGAACGCCAGGCTGATTGCTGGCAATCTCCAACCAGCGACCGCTTGGCGGATGTGTAATTCTGGCAATGTTCGCAATGCTCACAGGCGGGGTAAATTTCACACAGAAATTGTCATCGTAGCCGAGAGCGGGCTGCAATTCCTTGAGGCGATCACCCAAATTGCTGGCCACACGCAGATCAAATTTGCCTCCATCTACGAGCAGAATTTGGCCTGTAGGTATTGAATTTGCATCCGTTTCGGTAATGCCATAGGCATTGAGTTCAATTGTGTGCTCGTAGAGTCCAGCTGGGCCCGCCTTGTGCCCGGCCAGATTGAAGTACGAGTGATTGGTGAGATTGACAGGAGTTGGTTTTGTGGTCACAGCATCCATTTGGACATGCAAGCAATTGTCCTCGGTGAGGATAAAGGTGGCTGTTGCTCGCACCTCACCCGGAAAGCCCTCGTGACCGTCAGGATTGGTGTGCGACATTTTGACACCATTGGGGAGCAGCTCCACGACTTCCCAGTGTGCCTTATCAAAGCCAACGAAGCCGCCATGCAGCTGAAACTCTCCTCGATTGCGTGAAACTTCGATTGTTTTGCCATCGAGGACAAATCTACCATTTGCAATGCGATTGCAAACTCTTCCCACCGTTGCACCCATATACGGATTTTGTTCGCTGGCATAGCCTGCTAGATTATCAAATCCCAGCGTCACATCCTCCACTTGACCTTGAGCATCGGGCACTTTAATGCTGCTAATTGTTGCGCCCCGCGTCAATATTTGAACAGACATTTGCTCATCGTTGCTCAGTGTGAATCGACGTATTTGGTCCGTTTGCTTGGTGAATGGATTCACTGCACCGCTGGCGAACGTATCTTCTGTGACTCTTACCATTTTGAAATTTGTCCTCTTACTGAATTGTTTGATTGAGTTCACGTTCTTAAATAGTGCAACTGGCCAAAACCGCAAACCCTGCTGATAACAGAAAATTTATATGCACTATGTTTACAGAAAATATCTTATCAGTGATACTCACTACACAAACACACTCCAAGACTTTATCAAGTGTGTGCAACTATCGTACTTATGTTTAACATGCATTTTTAAGCCGCTTAGCTATGTTTATACATATATGTTTAAACAAAACACAATACATTTTATATAAATGATAAAAAAAATTATTAATATTTATTAACCGATAGTTTCTGATAAGCAATCGATAGTTGCATTTAACAGCTGGACTTGTTGCGCATGCTAAGATTCGAATAATGTTAGCAAGCAGCTGTGCTCTGTTATGATGTCGCCGACATGGTCATGATTTTGAGCCACTGTAAAGTTGTGCTCGCTCTTCATAACAGCTGAACAGTGAAAGTTGCCGGTCTGTGTCTATTTGTACTGAACTAGATGAACGCACCTGAGCAGACTAGTTCGCTCATTTAGGGCAGTGAATCGCTCAGACGAACTAAACGCGAACCTTTTGGTGCAACTCTATTTGTTTATAAAATCAAAATGGGATTGACGTGGCAGCGGTTGAGATTTAATGCATTTTTGAGCTTTGCGCTAATATGCCTATGTGTGCTCATCAGAACAAATAACGCACAGGAAGCGCAACAGCCATGGTACGAGAATTTACCAGCAGTCGCCATGGATTATAAGGTAATAACACGAAATGTGTGAAAGTCACAAATATAAATGAGCAACAACAATTTTTGAATGGCACACGTTTACTTTTCTACTTGTTATTGTTATTATTGTAAAATAAAATCACAGGTGCATATTGAGGCCGGCAAGGAGGACTGCTATCATCAATATGTGCAGGCAGGTGCCACTTTCTACGTATCCTTCAGTGTAAGTCTGCGAATTTTACAAAACCGCCCGCGGCATATTTTTTAAAAATCCTTATTTCCTTGCTCCTTTGTATAGGTGGTGCGTGGAGGCGATGGCATGGCTGGCTTTGCGGTACGAAATCCGGCTGGCGATGTTGTGAAACCATATCAATGGCAGGCCACCGCTGACTACACAGACCAGGTCTCACCGGGCGGCTATTATTCCGTTTGCATTGACAATCAGTTCTCACGATTTGCTAGCAAATTGGTTAATATTTATATAACGGTGGTCAAATACGATGCGTGGGACAAATACGCCAAGGAGATTGAAGAGCTGCAACTGAATATGCAGAATTTCACAGCCGCCATTGGCACCGTGGAGCGCAATATCAACGACATGCTTGGATATCAGGCTCACAGCAGGCATCGCGAATCGAGAGATTTTGCCCTGCTCCAGGATAACAATTCTTATATACAATTGTTCTCGCTTAGCCAAATTGGCATCATTCTGATCACATGCTCCATACAGGTGGGCTAGGTTTAAACCATATAATACTAATTTGAACTCTTCATTTATAATAACAATCTCTCTATTTTGATATATTTTACAGGTATATTTTGTGCGTAAACTATTTGAAGTCAAGTCGAGCAGCAAGGGTCGTATTTAGAGCTGCTTGAGTTGCCCCTAGGATTTGTGGCATTTGTTGCACAATAAGCTGTAAAAAAACAAAACAAAACTTTAAACCTTCCCCTTTTTTATACACACAAACAAACACACTCATCATAAAACATCTTTATACATTAATGTTGTAATTAATTTAATATTGGCGAACAGAACAAGTGCGAGAACTTACCAGACTACTACTACTACTACTATATATATATTTTTGTCATTTGTATCATATATACAACTTAGGCGATAAAATTAAAATGTGTGAGTTTTATTTTAAATTAAATTAAAGTTTTATATTTTATATAAATGCTTAATGTGTATGTATATGTATGTGTGTGTGAGAATTCCTTATGTGAAAGCTTTTAAATTTCGGGTTTGTGTCCAGACTAAACTCTTTTCTGTCTGCCCTTTTTAGCATTGGATTAAATGGGAATTATTTTAAGGATATTTTGCCGGTGATTATCCATATATACTGTTGGTTGCTGCATAGCCGGGTGCATCTGGCACGGAAAATATGCCTTCGCCCGTATCGCTGCCTGGCCTCAGAACACCCTCACTGCAAACAGAGAAGTACGCACATTTTTTATTAATAAAAATAAATATATTTTATTTGTGTTGTATAAATATTTTACCCAAAATAACTTCCTACGAAGCGTCGAACGTTGCTCGGCTGATAATTATAATTATTTCGGCCATAGCGTTGAGCATTCAATCCGCAGATAAGTCCGAAAGTGCACAGCAGAAATACGCAAATATTTTTAAGCGTCATTTCTAAGAGTGTTGACGTTTATTCCTTTCAAGTTTTTGAAGAGCACAACTGGCTACCGAATTGAACAAGATGCTATCACGTTATGGGGCTTTGAATAAAGTGAGAGGCAGCTTTTTATACCAAAGACTGGAATTCGACCGGTCTTTTAACATATTTGGCAATCAGAACTAGTTTCAAATACTAAAGATGTTTATAAAAAAAAACATTTATTAATGGTCTCATGACATTTTAATGACACACAAGAGTTCATTAAATAAAGTACTGGAATTTAAGGCATAGGTTCAAGTAAAACTACCTCAACTTGACTAATTAAACGAATCTTAAATTTGCTGATCTTTGCAAGCCAGGGTTAATCTACTCAAGTTAATGGAAATGTCATTTTTACGTCATAAGAATTATGATGAGGATCCACTTTGCATTTTATTTATATATATGTGAATGACTGCGTCATGTTTTTTATTGTTATTATTATTTGTAAAAAGAACTTCAAAATTTTTTATTTATTGAGTATGGACTGCTGAAAAGTCTGTTATCGGTGATGAAGCTGATAACAGGTGGATCGAATTGTGAGAGATAATTAATATGATTTGTAGCACACAAAATTTCAAATGTTCGCCTTTTTACAATATTTAAATAAATTAAATAATAATAAATTAAATATTTAATAATTTTTATAATAATTATTATAATATTTAAAATTGTACTTGTTTACTTCAAAGTTCATTTTTAAGCTGAGGCAAATAGAGTTCGTCTCAGTACTTTTAATTGCATTTGTTCTTTTTATATAGTTACCAACTTTTTATTTAAATCTTTAACTGTTCAACACACAACACACACACACACACATACAATTGCATGTTAATTATATCCTTTATAAAAATTAAAAGGATATTATGTGTGCGCTTATCTCTCGCCGAGGCGATTTCTTAGCTACCCATTTTGTGTGGCAGAGGCAGCCTTAAAGTAGGCAGAGCGTAGCCGCAAATGATGCGAGTTGGCTGCAAACTAAGCGCCTAATGGCCACACACACACACACACACACAATCTCAGGGACACACACAGATAAGCGTCTGTGTGTGTGTGTGTTAGCCTGGCTCTTTAACTGTTTTAAACGCCATTGTTAAAATATTGCTCATACGCACTTCCGCCCAAAATGGGGTCTTTTTGCTTGGACTAATGATGCCGCACACACACACAAACACACACACGCACATCGAGCCACACAGTGCTGCCCAAGAACGTAGAGCAAGCAGACAGCCAGTGTGACACTCTGATGATATCAGATAGCTCCGCCCTCAATGCCAGATAAATGAATGAGCCCAACACATACACACACACACACAGAGCGCGCGTGCGCAGAAGGGTTGCTTATTTTTATACATGGGATTTGTGGTTGGGGGTGGGGAGCTGCTGCATCCTTGTGATATGCCCGGCTGATTACAGCGCCAAAATGTGGGAGGAGTATTGCTGCTGCTGCTTCTGCTGCTGTTGTCGCCATCTTGAGAGCGCGCGCAGCAGATGATTTGTGGTGTGGACTAAAGGACTAAGGGACTAGGCAGCTGGCTGCAGGACATATACATTAACTTGGAGTGCGCGTTACCGTTACGACACGTCGCGGAGCAGCAGCAGCTATAATAACGGCGCTTTTGCGGTTAAGATTCGTCGGCCACACACGTTGACACCCAGCGACAGGAAACAGCCGCTGACCAAACTGGGCCAGCGAGCGGGGCAACAGAGGCGCAACGCAGCAAAAAAATAAATTAAATATACAAAAAAAAAAAGAAAACAAAAACACAACTTGGACAAATACGCTTGTTGCTTGCCAAATGGCAAAGTAGGCGTTCCACACACACACACACACACACACACAGAGACTGAGTGTGTTTTTGTTGTGTGCGGAAATTATTGAAATTTTTACTTTTGATTTTGTTTGGCGCGCAACGTGAACATGTTCAAAGGACACGTTGTCCTTGCTGCCACCGTCGGCGTTTCGTTTGCCACTGACAAATTTACTTGCATATCCGTTGCAACAAAAACAACCGCAACAACAGCAACAACAACAGCAGCAACAAACTAAACAAACAATTTGCGTCGCGCGTAGTCGTCGTAGCCCCCCACCCCCCTTCAACACCACCTTCACTTGCCGCACATCCGACGCCATTTTGAACAATAATTTCATTTCCGGTTTGCCAATTGTAAACGGTAAAAAACAAACAAAATTCAAACACAAAATGCCGTAAATCCAACGCACTTGAGAAAATAGTATTTTAATTAAGTGATTTGTGTGTCTTGAGTGCAATTAACAGCAAAAAGTTATTCAAAGTGTGATTTATTTAAGTTAAGTTGAACTTGACTCTATTTGGATAAGCTCAAACACAGAAACCAGCATAATCCTGAGGTGAGCTAAAAACCATTTTGCCACTCAACTTTATTAAAGAAAACTTATATTTAAGATAGCTTATTATTTATATTATATTGTTTAATAATTAATTTTTCTACATTATTTATTTATTAAGTCGACTAATTAATGTAATAAATTTTCAGAATATTTAAAAAGAATCTTTGAGAATTTACCTCAATAAAAATCATATTTGCCTCATTAGTTTCTGCTTGGTTTCAATATGATTTGCATTGGGTATTTCACGAGCAATATGAAATAAATATATTTAAATAAATTTAAATAATATTATTGTATTTGAGAATCTGTTCAGTTTTGTCAAAGTTATGGCTCTGAAAAATCTTGACTAGTAGCACATTTTAAAATTTAAGTTTCAGCTGGTGTTTTGAGGCAGGTTAAGTTTTAAGCTAGAAAACCATACTCAAACGCCGTGGTTTCTGAAAATCGAAATCGGAATACATCTTCGATCTCATGAAAAATATTTATTTTATAAGCATACAAAGCCAAGTTGATTAAAACAAATGCTTCTTTCAGTCATTTGCAGATCATTTTGTTGACATAAAGTTCTCGTATGTCAAACACAAATCTTTGCTTATCAACATTTATTGCATCCATTTGTAGTAAAAAATCATATTTTATGCAGATGTCTTTCTTGTCATATTTCTAGCTTGACTTTATATTGATAATCTTTTTGCCAAATTTATATATATCATTTAAGGTACAGATGTCTTTTTTGTAATATTTTTAATTTAATTTTATATTTATCATCTTTTTCTTTAATTTATTTATTATAATTAATGAACACAAATTGCAAGAATTTTGTGTGCAAACATACATATATGTAGAACATACAAACATGCAATATATAATAAAAAAATAAAATCGGCTTAGATAGGTAAAAACTTAAGTACAAAATTTTTTACTTAAGCTCCAAAATCTGACTGGCACAGTTTGCATTCCTGAAGTAATTTTTAAGACAAGTATTTCAAATTTAAGTACAGCATCAATATAGATAAAATTGCTTAAATTTGAACAAAGTTATATACTCCATTTCGCCAATAACCCTAACCCAAATGTGCACAATAATCTCTATGTAAGCACAAGATTAGCTCCAGATTAGTTACCTAGTCAAATATGAAAATATAATCAAATAAAAAAAAAAAACATTTCTGGTGCTGTTATCAAAATCACATCTGCAGATATCATTAAATCAACTGTGTGTGAAATAGCCACGCCCCTGCACCCATCCCCCATCAACATAAACGAAAAGTGAAGCTGATAGGTAAATCTTACAAACCATTAAAGTGACGCGGCGCGTGTGTCCCCTTAACCACCACCACGTCCTCATCCACCAGCCCATCCTCATCCTCCACCTCATCCATAGCTTCGGAGTTATGCTCATCCTGTTAATTAAAAGCTCTGCTCGAGCATTATGTCATTAGCCAGTTAGCCGAGAACTACAAGTAAATCTTATGTATATATATATGCATAATATTGGCAGCAGCAGGAGCAGCAGCACATCGGCACACTTTGCCAATCTTGTTTTTTTTTTCTATTTATTATATTTAATGTGTGTACGCATTTTTAGACAGAGGCACTGGCAGTGGTAGAGGCAGAGGCTGAGGCACGCGTCGCATTCTGAGGCAGGCATAGTCGAAGCCGAAGCATCCTGGCACATCCTGGCGCGTATTTCCGGTGTGCGCGCGCTCAACTCAAATGCGATAGCTTCAAAATGGCTGCTTCGTCCTTTCGTCCTGGCGTCCTTGTGCCTGCCTGCCTGCCTGTCAGCCTCTTTGCTCCACGCTCGCGATTTGCGTGCAATGTTAACACAATGATAAATAATAATAATAAATAAATAAGGCGTGTGCAGGCCGTTTATAATGTCAGTCTGTCTCATCATAATGCTATCTCTCTCTCTCTCTCTCGCTCTATCGTTCCCCTGCTCTGTCTCTTTCTGCAGATGCAACTCAACAGATAAGCAAATGTAGCTCTTCTGCTCGTTATTATTGCGATATCAAGTTTTAAAGCTCCCACAAAGTGCGTCAGCATTTTAAAGCTACACTCAGCAACATGTTTCCTTAAGAAAAAACAATTGTTGATTTTCGAATAACATTGTTAAGCCGACATATATATTTATTTTGGGAATGTAGAATTTCGACTTTTTCTCTCTAGTGTATTATAATTTAGCGACTATTCTTTCCCGTCAAGTAAAAATAAATAAATGGAAGGATTATCTTTATCTTAAAATATATCTATCCAAAAATACCAGCGCAGACAAAATTAAAGCTGTTGCTATAAAAAATGAAAATATGTTATAGCATATTATGATAAAAATAATAAAAATCATAGCTGCTGAGTTTGGTTAGGATAGTTGATAGAGTTTCTTATACAATAACCCATCTAATAAAAGATTGTTCCTTTATTTGATATAGTGATTTGAGCTGTATGAATTGCATGGACACAGTCAGACAAGTAGACAAAAATATATATATAAATGGCTATATAGATTCAGATATTTGTGTTATATGCTGATTAGGAATATATATATATATATAAATATATTTTTCCATATAGCTTCATAGAAGTCTTCTTTAGCACTTTACATGCCTAAAAATATAAAAAAGTATAAATTATTTTTACAATGTTCTACCTGAAATTTTAAAATTAATAACCTTGGCTTAAATTGCAAAAAAATGCCGTATACTTCAAATTGTTGCTCTCCCCCTTTTTCTGTGAGTGTAGACTGAAGCGAGTGTTATTGTTGTTGTTGTTGTCATGGCATAAATTTCGTTGGCATAAATCAAAATCCAGTAACTTCCGATGAAGGCAGTGTGCAAAAATTTGCATGGCATGCAACACAAATACACAGACAGACAAGCACACACATATATATACACCAACACACACAATAAACAATAGCTGCTTGGTGGCCATTAGAAATGCACGCTCAAATGGCTGCCGCCCACGCATAACGCTCATACGCAGCGTGTGCCCCTGGCCAGAGTAGCTCCATAAATAACCAGAACAGAGATAATTATGCATGTCCCTATTGAGTCACTATTTCAACTGCTACTAATTATGTTCGTTGTGTGGCAAGTGCAGCGCGATGTTGCAACAGCAAGAGTACATTTTAAAATTGCCGTCATTAATTGTGGTTCTATTCAATTCTTGTTTTTGATTTATGGATATTATCAAACGCACTTAGACACTCCACGCAGACATAAGAGCAAAGAAGTATCGTTAAAAAGTCGGGAAAACAATTTATAATACTTACTATTAAAGTTTCTATATTTAAGTTTAACTAGAATTTAATTTGTCCTTAAATAACTCACTCTCTACTGTCTAAGTCGATCTAAATGAAAGTACATTTGATCATTAATATGCCTGGATTATATTATATATCAATGGAAAGACAATATTATTATAGGTGTGTCTTTTACTGATATAGACAATCGACTTATATCGATAATCGATAGAATGAAATAAACTTGAGACAGGTTTGGTATGCATTTATTTTTAAATTAAATTGTAATCTTAATTTGTGTCTGACAAATACGTAGAAAGATGCCTAAGCCGATTAGACAGTTGATAATGATCGAGAGTATATATATATATATCAAAAGAAAATTCACTACTTAAATTAAAGTCAAAGTTTAAAATTAAAAACTACACTTGAAAATCAAACTTTTTCTTAGCCAAAAAGTTCAATTGGTTACTTCGAAATGAGTATATTTTTTTCATATTTTATCTAAATGTAATTTTAGTATTTTATATATAATATAGTATTTTTCTTATAAATTTCAATCTGAAATTGGAATCTAAAATAGATAAAGATACAGATAAATATGACTTAGTCGAATATAGTTGATGATGATGATGCTGATGATCGAGAATATATATCAAAATAAATTTCACTACTTAAATTGAAATCAAAGTATGCGTCGATTTAAAAATAACAATTGAAAAACTAATTTTTTCTTAGTGGAAATATTTAATTGGCCATTTCAAAACAAATATATTTTTTTCTAAAGAAATTTTGATTTATAAGTATTTTTCTGAAAGTTTTCTATGAAATATTGTTTTAACTAAAAGTATCGGAATTATTACAGGAAGCAATCCTAATGCTCCATCAAATTGTGTTTATTTAAGAGATATCAAGTATAACCTTACGCACTCCTGAAACGAATCTCTTCACCACCAGAGTCAAGTGGAATCCATTGCTTAACCAACACGTAGCCGTTGACGGTTTGGAGGGTCGCGCCATGTACGAGAATTCGTGTTCGTATCAAACGGCGCTGGACTTGAAGCGGGTGACGCCGCCAACGCTGGCGCAGGTGAAGACGGAGGACTGCCTGACACTGGGACAATGCTCGCCCGACTGGACATCCTATCGCTTCCATCAGTCCACGTTTGAGCAGCTCAAGCAGAGCGTGGAAAAGGCCAAAGCAGCTCTACAGGATCGCAGCAGTTTCTTTGGTGCCAGCAGCGCCTTCAGGTGGGCACCAGATTGAAATGGGTATATTATGCATATATATATATATTCATTCGTATTCCCTCTTTATCCACAGCGATATCTACTCCAGTCAGCGACTGACTGACTCGCTGGACACACTGCCCGCCATGCAGAATGGAGGTGGAGCCGGCAATTGTCTCGGCCTGACACACAATGCGGGCGGCGGCGTCGGCGTTGGAGTGGGCGTCGGTGTGGGCGTGGGCGTGGGCGTACTCAACTACAATACGGTGAGCAGCAGCAGCTCAGGCGTGCAACGGCATCGCTTGGACACATTGCAGCCGCCATCGGGCTGCTCACCAGTGGCCACGCAACACGGTGTGATCACCTCCAGCGCCGTCCACCTGCCAGTCTCCTCCTTGGATGCGGTCAGCTCGACCCCAGTGCCAGCTTCACATTCGGGCTCCACAGCCGTCTCACATGTGGAGCACAAAATTCGAACAGGTAGGATTATGAATATGCTGCAAAAGCTGAAAAAGCTGCACTGTGATTCTTGAACCTTGACCCCAAAAGTACGTCGAATCAAAGTTTTTGAGATCTAATGTGATCCCTTGGAAATAACTCTTCCTACAAAAGAAGGCTAGAATATTTGTCAGCTTAAAGATTGATGTCTTTTGCGGATTGCTTTTTAATGCTATAAAATCGCCTGATTCCGATATATATTTTAGTTAGGTGACTTCTTTATCAAGATTTCTCTAATCCCTTAACAATGCATAATAACTCTTCCAACAAGAATCTTTGTCAGTTTAAAGGTTGATGTTCCTTCGAGATTGCTTCTCATTTCCATAAAATCGTCAGATTCCGATATATAGCTTAGGTGACTTTTTTATTAGGAATTACTTTCTTGTCTCCACAAAATAAAAAATTAATAAGTTTACCAAACATATAATTCTAATAAATCTAAGTCTTTCAATGCATCTGTATTATTGGAATATATACACAATAGATCTAATAGGTCGCAGAGTAAAACCTCCTTTTCATATATATATATGAAATTGGATTTGATCGTTGTTTACTGATAAAGATTACCTTTTACATGTATCAACTCTTATTCCCTACTAGCTAATCCTTTTTTCCCAAGCATATTTCTTACTTTAATTGATTTTTATCGATTATAATTGCTTAAGAGACATTTGGCTTGTCAGGGATATGGTTGCTCTGCCCAAGTCGATTATACCATTCACATTTCTCTTCTTCTTTTAGAAGTTAGACCGGTATAAAATCATTTCCGTTTCGTACCCAGATATGTGGAACCAAATCTTTCAGTCCAAAAACATTATCGCTTGACCATTGTTATAGGAATATGTTTAAACATATGATAAAGATAAATTCCCACTGCCAAATGCCAATTCTAGCAGCTTGTTTTGGACAATCGTAACTCTTTTTTTTTCTAGCCGCAACCCACTGACCTTCTCGCTGTGGTTCTGCCACAAAAATGTCAGCAAAATGGCGGAAAAACAAATCCTGCGCTTCCGGTCAAAAGCAAAGCTACAAACAGCCAAAATAGCAAAAAAAAAAAACAATTGGTTCTTTTACAAAAGTGGCAAATTTCGCGTATTTATTTAAACACATCCAAACAGCATATGCTGACCAGCCACCCACACCACCCACGCAACCACTAACCGAACGCCGAAAATGTTTGCCACAATTTTATGGGCCAAAACAGTGGCAAAAAAGCGAACCTTGGTCAGCAAGCGTCATGTACATAATTCTTGTTGTTGCTGCCAACAAAAACAAAAGCGAAAAAAATTATAAAAACCTAAATTGAATTATCCATGTAAACGTCAAGGTCCTTGGGGTCCTTGCCTCCCATATTTGTTTTTCCCATATTTGTTTTTTATTTTTTTAAATTTATTTTTGGTGTTTTTCTTTTAGTATTTATCAATTTAAGCCGGTAAAACGGATGTGGCTTATAATGCGGCCAGTAGGGAGTTGGGGGGGGGAATGCGGGTTTGGGGTTCTTGATATAAACATCAAAAATGCTATGTCCAAAGAATATCCATCGCGTGCCTGGCAAGAATTTGTTATGCCGCCTCCGTTCTGCTTGTGTCCACAATATTTGTCTATATCTTTCTCTATATATATATATATATATATATATATTTATATATAGGGAGCATTTTCCTTCTCCTTGGCTGCTTTTCAGTTTTCAATTGAGAATGAGTACGGCAATTGTCGGTTTTGTTAAGCCGGAATTCAATATGACAAGCAAGCAAGCAGACGAGTCCTTTTTGCTCCCATGGCTGCTCCTCTGGCTGCTCCCCCTTGCTCCCCCTTGCTCCCCCTTGCTCCCCCTTGCTCCCCCTTGCTCCCCCTTGCTCCCCTTCGAGTTCAACACACAGCTTGAAAGCGCTCAAGCAAAAATATGAAATGAATCGTTTTGAGCTGCTTCTCTCTCTTCTCTCTTCTCTCTCTTCTCGCTCTTTATGAGTTTGGCTTCTTCTTCTTCTTTTCTGCTGCCTTCTTCTGCTCTGCTGCTGTCGCATAAAAGGACTTTGTCATGCGTAACTCATTATTTTTTTTTGCTCAAAAGCCTTTGGCTCACAAAAGCACATAAAAGATAATTACACTCCTTCAGCAAGGACCATGTGGACACATACTGTGATTATACGGAAAATACTGTCATTACTGCCAGTTCAGCAAAGATTTCGACAAACTGCAGACACAATCCACTTTTTTGATATATACTAAAAATAAGTAGAAAACAGTTGAAAAATTAGATATGCCCAATATATCTGAATTTGGTATGCTTTATAATAGTTGCTTCTGAGTTCCTAATCCAATTGATAAAATTACAATTGGATAATAATATCTATGGTTAAATTTTGTATCAATTGAAAATTGAATTGAAATCTTTCTTTCATTTGTATCGATTTAAATCGATAATATTTCCTAAATGTTATACACATTAAGGATTTGGAAATGCTTTTCTTTCTTCAATTAATCTTTTTCTCTTTAAGAATATACATATAGTTATTATATATGTGCCAAAATGTTGATAGATAAATTGCTAAAAAAAAAAACCCACACAAATTCAATAAATATTTTATTTAAGTGTTTAAACACTCTTAAATATGGAAATATTTTTTTGTATTATAATATTTATCGCTCCTCAGAGACTCAATTATGACACAGTCACGTTCCCAGGCACTCAACTCATGCCAAGACCATATAATATCTGATATGTTGCATGGATGTCAACATGATGATGATCTCTGCTCCAGTTGACATTTCAATTGGTAGCGTTGCGAATTTGACGATGCGCTTATTGTTGTTTACATCAAACAAAGATTTACGGCAATTAAACATTGCTACGGTTTCTGTATTTGTTGTTGTTGTTGGTTGCTGGTCGGCTGTCTGAAGTGACAACCCTCGCGATTATATCCTTTGCGGTTCACAGGCTCTGTCCGGAGGGTGGCTGCTGAGCGGCGTTGCGTGTCAGTCTCGGACGACGGCACCACGACTAACCCGAGCTGGCAAAAGGACTCCATACAGTTACCAGCAACAGCGAACTACCAACCATAATTTGGGTAATAAATAAAAACGGGGCAGTTAGAATTCTGATGCCGCCGTCGCCGCCGCTGCTGACAATTATCTATGTTTGAGATTTATGACTTGGCCCATTTAGTTTAGGTCCTGGAACCTTGCCGAATGGCGAAGCGTGTCGCGCTGAGTGTGCAAATTTCTGCTGCAATTAATATTCTGTTTGTTTTCTCGTTTTCTTTTTATTTTTTTTTTTGCTTTTTGGTTGCAGAGAAATCATCGCTGGACTGTGCCACAACATCCTCGTCGCATGCTGTCGTCGCCTCGTCCTCCTCCGCCGCCGCCGCGTCCGTTTCCAGCAGCGAGCTGGGCAGACACAGCACTGTGGGCAAGAGCAGCAGCAGCAGCACCAGCAGCAACAACGGAGCCGTCTCCAACAATGCCAGCAATGCACTGTGTAAGTCACACTTTCAACATTCTTAAGACTTGCACACATTTGTCAAATGCCCGTTGAGCTTTGACAGCTTTCAGTCAGGACAGCAACCCCGGTGACAAAACCAGTTGCTGTCCACGCGACAATAGAGGGCGCTGCTGCTACTGCAAATAATGAAATTAAGTTTAGCTTTTCTTGATGATGTTTGCATTTGGATGTCCTTTTTTTATAACTTTAGACTAGGTTAATTAAATGGAGTGCTATTTTTGCAACTAAAAATCCAGATAGAACTGCACACATATATTTTAGATATACCAAGCAGACTGCAGACAAGCTGCCAACATGTAAAATAAAATCCGATTGTTCCCTGGGAGCTGATGTAGTATAGTATTTGGGCTGATATAATTCCTAAGACAGCCATAGGATAAAGTAATCATATTTGATCAGCTGAGACATATATACTGAATTCAACAAATATGTGCTTAAATGCCAAGTTTTCTCAAGTTAGCTTTTAAACTTGGAGAATATTAATATATTAATATTCGTAACTATATAGACTCGACAGGTCAGGTTGATCATTAATATCTATAAATATATATATGTATATAAATATGTATGTATGTATACAGAGACTATTTCTTCAATGCATTACTTACAAAATTACATTATACTATGTGAAGTTTTATAATTTTTAAACTAGAAGTGTTATTAACAAATCTGAATTCAAATTTCCTGACAAGTTGCTAGTAACTATAACTTTTAATAGTTAAATTTAGTTAATTTAGCATTTCTAAAATAAATAACAAAGTAAATTCAGTTACCTTTACACAATTTGAGGGGAATAAAATAGTGTCTCAATTGCAGAAACTACTTGACTTTGATGCCTCTTTCAGTTCAGCTCAGTTGGGACTGGTTCTCATAATCTGGTACTTTACTGCACCTCACCCCTTGTTGTCAGCAGGACACTCACTGATACAGTGGGAAAATTGGCAAACAATCGTTAGGCTTTATGTGGAGTGTGGACTGTAGTTGATGTCCTTTGCTGCCTTTGCTACTGTAAACATACAAAACGCAACAGTCAAAACAATTGTGAAGGCAGCGTTGATAATTTGACTCTTAAGTGCTCTTCAGCGCTAATCCTATTAAGCGTGTTGTTCACACACTGACACACACTCTCTCTCACACACAATGACAGTACACACTCCAGTGAAGAAGCAACCCCTGCTTGGACAGATAACTCTCATCAGGCAGTCTCTGGTCTCAATCCAAACAACAATGAGGCTAATCGACAGATCATAAAATGATCAAAATGTTATGTGAAGCGCATTAGGGGCACGCGTCGGATAGGGTGATTGGTAAGGGAAGGGAAGGGGGATGGTCTTTAAATTATGGAATATAGAGGGGTAGCTGGTGAGAGTGAGTTGCAACAATACGAGAGGCATGGCCAATTGAGCGGTGGCATTTTTGGGAATATATTGAAAATAATCAAGTTGTGATTATTTGTATGAATTAATTTAAATATTTATTGACTGGAAGTCCAATTCTTAGCTGCAGATAAGAGCTGATTTAGATTGTGACTGTAGATTCGCACTTTTATTGGGGTTTATATTTGTATACAAATGCAGAGGATGATGTATGTATAACTGATCAGCTCGACTAAGGAATTAATTTCTCAGTTCTGATAAATGTGGGCATATATCAATCATATTTTATAAATTTATTAGAGACGGCAGTATTGAATAACTGCATTATATAGATGTCATAGGAACTATACATCGAATAAGGATTTCTTGTACGAAGAACTTATCTGTTTTCCGAGTAATCAAAGCAGTAAACTCAGCAACTAAGCGCCTTACACTATTCATAACACTGGAAAAAATAATCAACAGCTTGGGAATATTATATTATATAGTTTTAATCGGATCATTTCGTCGGCATTTTATAACTTTATCTTTCGGTTTGACTCCAGTCTTCAGGATTTTGGCGTGCTTAGATAAACCTTATTTATAAAGAGCTAAACTTCTGTACGATTGATTTTGCATTTTTACTGCTCATCTGGAACTCGAAAATTAAGTAGGAAAAGTTCAAATACAGTAAAGTTTAAAAACATCTTCCATAATTATTTTTACAATTCTCAGTTCTTATAAGATATAAATATTTCAGCTAAACACATCAACTATAATAAAAATTATAACTTTAAAATAATTATATATAGAATTAGATAATTTAGTTCGTTAACTTGTAATTATATAGTTCATCCCTCAATAATTACAATTCTCTCATTTATTTAATTATAATTTACAAATTTTAAATGTCAAATTTTGACATTCGCTTATCTCTCGCATCGCTTCGTCATCGAAATGTGTCCAACATAATCTAGCATAATCTGTGCACATTTGAAGGCAACCCCGTCATCCCATCCCATCCCACTCCGTTCCACCCCACCTCAGGCCCAGGCCAGCGGGTGTTTAACTTGTGCCACGCCCCCATACACACGACGCCCACAAAAACCTGCGCCACGTTGTCGCATTGTCCACATTGTGCCAATGTTGTGTAACCATAACTCCCCGTGCATACCCTTCCCACACTTTTCCCCCGCAATTCACTCCCTGCCCCCTGCCCCCTGCCTTATGTTGCACCGTATGTTTTGCTCACTTCAAATTTAATTTCTGATTCTGATTTCATTTGCGCACAGTTTGTATTTCTCGTTTAACTCTCGTTAAATGTTTTTTTTTTCGCTTTTCGTTTCTTTTCTGTCGTAATTGTTTCAGGCTGTGAAAATAAATTGAAAATTTTGCTGGTGCTGCTGCTGCCAACTGGCGCACTTTGCCAACACTGGCGCCAACAGCAGGAGCAGTCTCCTTCTGCTTCTTCTTCCTTTTTCGCTTCGTCCTTTTTGACAGCTTTGCGCGCTGTCGCGTTTTGCGTTCAATTTATGCGCTCATCTTTTAAATGCTTAAATATTCCGTTTGTTTTTTTTGTTTAGCAAACTGCTAACAAAAAACAAAGTTAGAGTGCTCTGGTCGAGAGTGCTCGACTTGAAGCTGCAACGAACTGAAAGAGTAGTTTTGCTGATGATGGCTTGATCAACATGAAATACGCTAATGATAATTTTTAGAGTTGAGAAATGATATGTCTTCATTAAATATAATTTAGGAGTTTTATTTTATTACTATTAAAAATTTATTTATATCGATAATATCGTAAAAATGAAGTAAACTTTATCTGTGTGCAATTTACGAGAATTTATAATCTAAAATTTTAGCCACAGCTGTTATAGTTGCCGAAATTAGATTGTTTATTAATAATAAAACACATCTGTGAAGCAAAATAAGTGTCAATTCTAAGAATAAAAAGTTAAAAAAACATAAAATATATTAATTTGAGTATATGATAAAATTGTTGATTAAAAAAAACAAAACTCCCGTCTTAATCTGGCTTGCCACTTTTTTTCTTACAACATTTGTAAAACTTTATAATACCCATTTCAGTAATTTTTAATGGGCTTAGGGTATAAAAAGTGGAAAATTTATATATAAATGAGACAATGACTTGGCCTGGTTCAGAAAAGTTCAAACTTTTTCACATGCCATCTATGCATATATATGTGTATGTGTGTGTGTGTGCGATTCCTATTGATGTCCAAATATTTTTATTCATGGCCCTTTTCGCGGTTCACTTAACTCCGAGTCGTCGTCATTATGGACAACCTCCCATTGGGATTTGTGCACGAGTTGCTCATAAATCAATTCATTGTTGTTATTGTTAGTTGCCCCGCCCCGTCTCTTTTTTCCCCACTGAATAAGAAAAAGACGCAGATAATGTTGATGATGACGGCAACAAGCTGGAAAATGTTGCTAATTTAGTTGTGCATTGATTTTGATTTTGAGGCAAGAGATACCAGCAACAAATTTGCCCAAAAGTAAGGCCAAACTATTGCAAGCAATTAAAAAGTATGATAAAAGTGCAGTTCGAGGGAAAGAGAGAGAGAGAGAGTAGGAGAGTTGGAGATGGAGAGAGTTAGAGCGAGAGGGAAGTTACTTTCAACAGGTCGCTTCCGTTTGCGGGGCATTGTGATTTATGCCGCTGAAAATGACCCGCTTCCGACATGGAATATCAAAAATCACGCGCAAGTTTAGAGGCGACAACGACAACAACGACTATAAACTCAACTCTCTTCTTCTTCTTGCTGCTGTTGTTGTTCTTGTTGTTGTTGTTTTTGTCGTTTGCACCTCTACGCCGGAAACGGAGCGCAGCCAGAGCCGGAGGTGGCCGTGTCGAAGCGTCTCCGGTGGCCAAAGCGACTGCAATTTAGTTGTCAATTGAATTTATGAGGCAACCTTCCCCAATCCCAACCAATCCCAACCCATCCCACCCAATCGACCAGTTCTCGACCTCAGCAATTTATTGTGTCGCAGTTTTTGATTGCGGCTGCTCCTTTTTTTTACAAACTCTCCTCAAAGCAGACAAAGAGTATATTGATTTTGGCCTGAAACTCTGTCTAAATCTTGCTTTAAACTTATAGCTGAACAATTTGGCTAAAAGTAAAATATATTTTCATATATAATATGTATAAAGCTGAGTGAGATAGTATATAGCACCAGATCTGTCTTTGTAAGACGACGACTTTTCAATTAACGAATTTAGCTTCTGAAAAGGATTTCTACATTTTTGTCTTCTCAAAAAATGATATATTTCTGCCTAAAAGTGATTTGTAATTGAGGAGGTTTAAATTAAAATTGCTCAAAATGCCCTACTGAAAAATGTTCAATAAAAACAAAGTTTATGCTTTATGCAGTTAAATTAGGTGGAACAAAAAATTAAATAAAGTAAGAATGGAAT
Source organism: Drosophila dives (assembly GCA_035042365.1). Lineage (NCBI taxonomy): Eukaryota > Metazoa > Arthropoda > Insecta > Diptera > Drosophilidae > Drosophila > Drosophila dives. Next base: position 8,666,348 of record JAWNLJ010000326.1, on the reverse strand, counting down.
TATTTACTGTACCAGCCCCATTCGACAATTAGAAATAAATTTCATTCCTTACGCACTATCCAGTCATAAGCCAAGAATTGATCCACTTTTGTTTAAAATACTATAAATTAATATACCAATCATAGTCACTAATTTATTTACAGAAATGTAGTTTATAATTCCTTAAAATTATTTTATTATCACCTCTTAATAACCAATATTCCACACAGTGTATTAAAAAATCAGTTAAATTGGCCAACTGTTCTGGCTTTTGCCAGTATCTCAAGTGCCACAACTCAACCGTGAGAGGAGACAGTTCGAGAGAGGGCAGAGTAGTGGAGGGTGGGGGGGAGCGTGAGAGTCACTGTTTGGCAACAAATGGCAAAAAGTCAATCGGGCCAATTGACAGGTCGAGCGAGGGTCACACGGCGAGTCAGAACTGGCCGTAATTTATGGCTGCTGCTGCTGCACGTGAACCTCAACTTCAAACCGCTCAACCCCCTCAACCCCTTGCACCTTCCGTAGTTTGTCTGTTAATTGTTTGTTTGCTGTTTGTTGTCAATTTCGGGCCCTTTGAGTTCAGTTCACAGTTCGCAGTTCGCAGTTCACAGCTCGCTTTTGGCTCGTGTGAATATGTTGGCTTTCAAAAAATGCTGTTTGGCATAAGTCAAATGTTCAGTTAACCGACGGTAATCGGAGTCGTGAATCGCACCACACGCACCACGTGCACCGCGCGCACCACTCACCACTCACCCTTCACCACACTCCCTCCCCCTGCTTGTTCATTTCCATTTCCCAGCCGTTTCAATTGCGCAATTATAGCGCCCATTGTTTAGATAGAGAACCAAAAAAAAAAGGACGCAAACAATATGCTTTTTTTTTTTTGGCCTGTTCTTAATTTGTTTTTATGACAATTTTCACTTTTGGTTATTTGATTTTTGTGTTTTCTTTTTTTTTTGTTGTTATCTGTTTTGTGGCTTGAGAATAATTGCTGTGAACTGGTGGGAAGATTGGATTGATTAGATAATTTGATAAGTTGATTGCGTGTAGAAATAAATGTTTGGTGTAGTTTCAATTGACTTGGATTTTTTTTTTAAATTTCTCACACTTAATCTTTAATATGATATGTAATGTAATATAATCACTAGACTTGAAACTCAGTTAGATAGATAAATGTTTGACGTAGTTCAAATCTTTTTAAACTGCTCACACTTAAATTATGTGCTAATCTCTAATAAAATATATAAATAAATAAAGCAGATAGTCTGACAAACTCGCAAACACTTAAATAGTAATAAAATCAGAACTATATAAAATATGTATTCACAAACCTAATCCAACAATGGAAAGCGTCTTTCACTTTCAGCAAAGAGCAAAAGTTTTAGCCATTATTGCAGGCTCTGAATTAGCCAGATTTATGGCATGTCACTTTATGGATGTTGCCGCCCCTTTGATTAGCCATATATTGAAGCAAGTAAAAGACTTGAAGTCATCCATAACAATTACGCATTGTATTTAAATGCCGTTGTCTAAGTACAAATGTCCATTGTAATATTCGAAGATATAAAACGCATTTGGAAATTGTCAAGCGTTTTCTAAACTCTTTAGAAATGAGGGTGGATTTTGCTAGAAATCCTTTCTAAGGAACATTATTTTTTGTATAGAAAAGATTTGAGTTTTTAAAGATAGACAATTGCTTTTGTGGAGGGTGTTAGAGTTTGAACCGATAAATGATATATATAATATATCATATATAAAAAAATCACTTGCATTTTTTAACAGTCAGCACTCTTTTTTTTATGTAACTAACATAAAAAAATACCTAATTTAGTTTTTAAGCAAGAAATTTGCTGCATGGCAAACAACATTTCTTTTAACCCAAATCTTAATGAGTTTTGCTTATAGTTGCTGGTTGCATATGGCAGGTATATATTTATGTGTATATATATGTTGTTATTTGTTGAGGAATTATACGGTATTCCACGCCCTTTTTGCTGCCGCCTTTAATTTCTATTATTCCAATACGCATATTTCGCAAGCAATAACAAAAAGAAAGGAAAAAAAAAGCACAGCGCGCATTAAAAAAATCGCTGCAGGCGAAATGAGCAATCCAAGTGTGAAGGAGGGGGGTTGGGTGTGGAGAGACGAAGTGGCAGAGAGGTGGTGGGGTAGTTTCATATTAAAGAGCCGCAACGGGTGTTGAGAAAGGAGCAATCACTTCGAGTCCCAAGTCCAAGTCCAAGTCAATGCAGCAGGCGCCGCCTGTCATTCGCCTCTGGCGGACCAGTCAGTCGGCCAGTTGGCCACGTGTCGCCTACTCCCCCCCGCCACGCTGCACTCTACCCCTCACCACGTCGCGTGTTATATCATTCATACGTCATTAATGGCCACGTGTGTGCGCAACGAGGGCGACAATGTTGTCCCTGTTCTTGTTGTTGTTGTTATTGTTGTAGTTTGTTTTTGTTGCACAGACACAGGCGCGCGTAATATTAGCAACATTCTCAATTTCTCTCTCTTTCTCTCACTCTCTTTGTCTCTTTCTGTTGCGCTGCTTTATTGAGCTTGAGAAAACAAATCGCAGTGTTGATTGCGTTTCTTATTAACAATCGCAAATGTTGTTGGTGGTTGCCCAAGCTAGACAATATGCTCCCTGTCCAACACCACACCCGCACACCACTCCCCCTCTGCCCTATGCCCGCTGCCCTCTGCCCTCTTCCTCCTTCTCGTGTCATGTTTGTCTTGACGCTCCGTTGACTTCTCTGGCAACAACAATTGGTTTTTGGGGTCTGAGTTTTCTGGATGACGCATTTATAGTTTTTGGGCATCAAGTTTTCAGTTTGCCTTTTTGTAGGCGTTGCTCGGTGAGCGACTTACAAACCGCGGCTTAAATAGCTGCGACTCTCCATCCTCCCATCCCCTCAAACCCCCTTAGAGAACGGAAATGGGGGTTTGCTTGGAAAATGGCGGAAACCGTGGCACAAAAGGAATTAATTTAAAGTTTTGCCACAAGCGTGAAAATCTAATTACATAATGAATGCAATTAAAATACCAACTAAAATTTCGCACAACCAACACACACACATACATACATACACAAATTGAGAGCAAGCCGAGCGACGCGATGGGGCAAACATTTTAGCCAAGTTAATTTCGTTTCAGCTTTGCCTCCGCAAAGCCTTTGGCTTTTGCGAAGAAACAGCAAATTGCTATTTAGCCATTTTAGATTCCATTAGCACTGGCTCACACACACACATAAACATACTAAAACATATACATTAGTACGCACACAGAAATATATATCAGTTAAGAGGGTCGTTTATAAAGTTTAAAGTTTATTTAATTATTTTAATTAATTTCTTATAAATGATACAAGACCCAATTTAAGCCTTGACTCCGAATTTTGATATGTGACATTTAGTCAAAACTTTTTTCAAATGAATGCCATTATTTTTAAATTGAATTTATTTAAAAAAATGTGGTTCTATATCAAATATGAAGTAAGAAATTTATCCCAAAATACCTTTTGTACACTGGCCAAAACCTATCAAAGTCGCAACTTGGTTAAAACTCAATCGATTTTTCAAAGCAAATGCTTATTGAAAATGATTTGGTCTCTATATTAATCGTACACTTTAATCGGAAAATTGCTTTTGAGTCGAAAGTGAAAAATAGAAATTCATCAGACAATATACGCTATGAGTATAAACTTAGTTTCTCTTAGCCAAAAACTTTTTGGACACCGTCTGACCTCTAGTTAATTTTCACATTAAAAGTTTGAAAACGAGTTTCCAAGTTAAAACTCAAGTATAAATTCTAACCAAAAAAAAAAATTTATCCAAGAAATGGGTTCCATAAGCAATAACATCAGCTAGACTGATTCGATTTTAATAGTAAGTTTTTTTGTAATTATTTTATAGCTTCTGGATTACTCCAACATTTAAATCTGAACCAGTTCTGCTGATTCGAAACTAATCTAAAAATGATAGCTAAAATATTCGACTTAAATTTGAGATACCACTACTCAATCGACTTTTAATGATATGGAATTCATATGGCCTTCAAAGGTTTTAGAATCTCTTGTTTATTAAATTTATGGAGAGACCCTCGTTGGCCATGGCTGCATATGAGTTGGGTAAATGGCTGCCGTCAAACTCAAGCTAAAGTCGCTCAGTCCAGATAACTTTTATTAAATAACTGCTTGTCAAAGCAAGGCAATTGCAGCACACACACACCCACACACACACACACACACACATTGCCTTGAGTTAGCAAGTTTTTGCAAAAAGCGAAATTTGTTTTTAGTTGCACAACAACAAAAAAATAGTTGTATAAAAAGCTTTCGCTTTGAGTGAGCAGCTGCAATTTGTAAGTTGACGCCTGACGCCCAAAAAGAGAAACACACACACACACACACACACACAGATACACACACAGACACACAGCCAGCGGCTATATTAGTCTAAAAGTGTAAAATGAGTTTTGTGCGCTGGGCTAAAAAGTAAAACAGAAAACAATTTCAATGATCTCAAAAATTAATTAAGCCAGACAAAAAGGGGCAACCTGCTTTGGGTGTGTGGGTGTTTGTGTGTACACATGTGTGTGTGTGTGTGTGTGTGTGTGTGTGTGTGTGTGTGTGTGTAGCTAATGTTTTGCATAGCCTTGCAGCAGAGCTGGCTGGAAAGTTGCACTTGAGCAGCTAAAGTGACGCAGGCGACGACGTTGACGTCAACGGCGACTGCGACGGCAACTGCGACGGCAACTGCGACTGCGACGAAGCCAACCTTTTTGCAATCAGCGGGGCAACAACTATTGTCGATTTGAGGCGCACAACAAGCAGCTTGAATGACTGAACACAATCACACACACACACCAACACACACACACACACATAGACATACATCCCCCCGTCCAATCTCACAGTCATTGTTTTCAGGTGTTTACCCCTAGTTGTCCCCCACAAGTCAAAGCTACCTACTCACACACCAACACACACACACCCACACACATGCGCTGGCGTTTTGTGGGTGTAGCTTGGCTAAAATATGTAGGCGAACGAACGACGAAACGGTAATATCCTTGTGTTTGGTGGAAGGAAAAAGGAAGTGGATAATACATCCGTCCTTGTTGCTTCGTGTGTCACCCACTAAAAAGGCAGCGCCACTTCGCAGTTGCTGCTGCTGCTGCCGCCGCCGCTGCCAGGAGAGAGTGCCAGGAGAGAGTGCCTAAGCGAGCGAGATAGCAATAGACGCAAACGTGCCAGCGAAAGCGAGCGAGAGATAGAGAGAATGTGTTGCCTAAAAGCTGAAAAGTTGTACAGTTTGATTTCAAGTGGAAACGGTAAACTCCTACAAAATGAGCGAAAGAGCGAGAGGAAGAGAGAGAGAGAGAGGGAGGGAGAGTAAAGCCTGATCGATAGATAGATATATTTACAGCTATATAGTTACTTAGTAATGATTTTTAATTTTAAGAGTTGAATTTTGTATTTAATTCAAATTTTTTTACATGCCAAAATTGAGCTAAATTTTGAGTGCACTTTCATGTTTTCTCAATTAAAGGCAAAAAGTGTTTTTTGTGTTTGTCAAAAGCCATTTGCAAAAAGAGCTTTTGCAGCGCCAGAGAGAGTGTGTATTGAGCGTGTGTGTGTGTTGTGTGTGTGAGTGTGTGTGTGAAATGTTAGGCCACACCTTGTCTCTACGCTGATTGGTGCTGCAGTGGCAATAAAAGGGGTGGTTTGCTGTGCTGTGTGCGCGTGTGTATGTGTGTGTGTGTGTGTGTGTGTGGATTATAAACCCAAGCATATCCTGGCGCGCATAAAGGACAACGGCAGCGACGTCGTTGTCGAACAGAGCCAGCAGCAGCAGCAGCCTGTCCCAGACAGATAGATACACAAAAGTGGCAACAGCAGCAGCAGCAGTGGCAGCGGAGGCAGTGGCAGTGGCAGCATTAAACCACCCACTCAAAGCAGCGCAACCACCCCAAAACAAAAGTAAAAAAAAAAACACCACAACCAACCGCCCAGGCACTGGGCCGAGCCTGCGCCCTTACTCCCAACCGGGGGTGGGTTGCTTGGGTGGATTGCAGTTGGTCTTGTTGGGCAAGTCAGCTCTCAGTTCAGGATATGTGCGATTTGATGACGACGGAATGAAATCAATTGTTACGCTGCCGTGCCACAGATCGGACGCAATCCGGTGTCACACTTCATTTTGATTCTCTGTTGCACAGTTTGTGAAAGTGATTTACGCTGCGTATACGCGATTTAGACACACTCAGACGAACACAGACCAACACCGACACACCCAGAGATTGACACATATAAATCAGTTGTAGTCCAAAGTGCATTGGTTAGCTCTCCGTAACCGGAAGTGGAGGTGTCCGGTAAACGGTAACCGGTTCCGATCGTCACTTTTCCCGTTCCGTTTTCCGGCCGCTGACTTTTTTAAAGCATTTCTCAACCGGCTTACGGATTGAAACAGCTCCCATAAACTGTGTGTGTGTTATTAGTTTCCGACGCGACCAATAATTGAGTGCGCTTCAGCAGTAAAAAATAGAAGAAAAAAAATATATATATTAAAAACAGGCGGCGGCTTTTGAAAGACTTAATAAAAAGCGGCGGTTTTAAATCCGGCGGTTTCTAGTCCGGCGGTTGCCGACGCTGCTGCCGACACAATGCTTGACATCAAGTCGTCCGCTGATTATTTGTCACGCTCCACGGGCAGCTTTAGCAACTTCTCAATGCTCTTCGCAGGTGAGTGGGCAATGTGTGAGTCCAGCCGGCCACCAGCGGTCATTGGCAATCCCACGTGGAATCCAAGTAAATAAATACATATGCCTAAATCTGAATTGTAATATTCAAATCACATTTTACACGCTCAAAACTGAACTCTTTCCCCCTCCCCCCTTTCCAACTCTTTGCAGAATATATATTTTTTTGTTATATTGAACTTTTCTCATGTTTCAACATTTTTCTACTTGCAGATTCCTCGTACAAATCGTCGTGGGGCTCCCACAGCTCCGCACAATCGCAAGGTGAGTTCAAAATGCAAAGCAAAGCTTAAATTATTTAAAAAAAAATGAATTTTTAATCATAATTCTATATACAAAGTTGAAAGCAAAGAAAGCGTTATTCTCTTGGAAATGCACAAAAAATTATTTTGTGGTCGGTCTAAACTTTCCAATCTATTAATTATTCTATCTATAACTACAACAATTTAATCCCATTTTCAAAGTCCATTTTATAATAGTTTGATTCCTAGATTAATACTCGATTTTTATGTGAATTCGACGATTTGATAAAGGCTTAGATAAAAGTTTCTTATATTTAATTAAATTTTTAAATATGTGAATTAAGTTTGTTTAAACTAAGAGACTTTGATCTAATCATTTCTATAATTTAAAATCGAATCAAGAAAATAGAGAGATATTGAAAGAAATAGGACAGAAATGTATTATATGCTGATAACATATTATAAAGAGTTTAAGCAATTTCATAATATATCCGTCAGATTATTCCAACTTGCTGTTAAGGAAAAGTTTGCAAAATATAGAGTCAATAATGTGACCAATATAAGCAGTATTTGTAAGGAGTATCGCCTTACTTTTGCATTACTTTTGAACACCTTCATTTTATTGAGGAATTTTGGTTCGTCTGTTAAGAGAATATTCTGCTCTTTACAAATTCATAACGCATTCCTCTCGAGAATCTATTAAATATACTTTGCAATTTGCAAAAGTTCAAATGATAGCCAATCAAAAAAAATGTGCTTATAAAGTTTCAAAACTGAATATCAAAATTGTTAACCACAAGTTAAGCCAGGCAAAAAGCACTTGAAAGACCAACAAATAAATATGTAAATACATGTTGTGCACACACTGATTAGCATGCACACACACACAGGGAGGGGGAAAGGATGCCCAATGAAGCATACCAAATGGCATTCAATCTATCAATGGAAAAATAAAATTGAAAAGGTGTTGCCTACACGTGTTGTTGTCCTGTGTCCTGGCAGCAGACAGGCGACAGCAGTTTGAGTCCTTGTTGCTGTCAAATGAAGCGAATCGACACGCATTGAGGAACTGTTGAATTCTGGGGGAGTAACTGGCTCATTAGTTGAAGTAGTTGGGAAAACACTTGATTAAAATTACACTCTGCTAAAAATAAATATTGCTCTTATTTTAGATATTCAATATTCTTCTATTGCCAAATGTTTCGCACCTTATTCAAAAAGTAAATATCTCAAATTGCATTCTCAAAACCAGTAGTTGCATTTCGTAATAAATGGGATTTTTTTTTTAGATTTTAGGAAAGATAATTAGACTTTTACATGTGATAGCATTTGATTTTGTATTATTTTTTCCTACAGATTTCTACCTATTATAAACTCTTCATATTTAGGGAAAGCTTTGCTAATTTAATTTATATATTTATTTTATTTATTTATTAATTTACCGATTTTCATTTTAGAGCGCCTAATAATATTATTCTGAGTGTAGCAAAACAATTCATCCAAGTTCAGCGATCGGTTCTTCAAAAATCTCGGATAGTTTCAGCTTGACTGAATGTGTTTTTTTTGCTGCCAGCTAAAGTTGTGCTTAACACCTAACTACACACACACACACACACCCAATGAAAAGACACCCACCCACCCACTTAGCCACCCCTCCAGCTCCCCTTACCTCATCTCATACCTCATTTAAAATGCAATCGGGCATCTTTTGTGCTCTTCGCAGTTGAGTGGCCACACAAAAGCGTTAAAAACCAAAAAATGTCATATAGAAAAAGTTCTTCACTCTCTGCTCCCCCCCTCTGCCAAGCCTTTTGCACTGGCTGCCTGCTCGTCTCACCTTTTATGCCCTGTGCACAATGAGTGACAACGAAAACAACAGCGGGTGGTGTAGAACCACTCAGCCGGAGCCATGGCCGTAGCCGTAGTCGTACCCGGAGCCGGAGCCGGAGCCCATGTCGAGTCCTTTGGCTGCAGCCTGCGGCTTTAATTTGGTATGGCGCGTGAAGTTTGCCACAACTTTCAACAATTTAGACACCCTTTCCCCTCCTTCCCTTCGCTCTTTCTCCGTCTCTCCATCTCTCTACTTTTTTCTCTCACATTTTAAATTGAATTGCCTGCGGCATTGTTTTGCTGCCACACAATCATATTCCATTAAAATGAAAGAGCCTGTCGCACTGCTCATATCACAGTCTCCGACTTGGTCTCGGCCAGTTCGCCAGAGGCCTCTGGCTCTGATTTGGCTTTGATGACAGAACTATGATAATGTTTGGTGTGCTGCGGTTGAGTTGATGTCTTTTGATGCCTTTGATTGTGCAGCACAAGGGACAAGGGACAAGTGCCTGAATTGGCAGACAGACAGACAACTCGTTGACTTTACGCCTGAGTGCCTCAGAATGAGATTTATTCAATCCCAACACTTGTCAGCTGGCAATTAGCAAACGGATCGCATCCCTTAATAGGGATTTACTTTAGGTATAAAGTTGTTGCATTACCTTTCTGCTCAACGAGCTAAGATTGAACCAAGATTTTAAGTCATTTCGAGCTGGAATCTCATAATATATATTTGAGTTTGCAAGGTATAAAATTGTTTGTCTGAAAACTGAACCGAAACTTTTGCGATTAAAACTGTGAAACAATATCGAAATTCAACAGTTTGATAAGAAACAATAATTTTATCATTAAAGTGAATAAATATAATTTTTTACTGTGATCTCAGAGCACTAATTATTGCATTTTGCCGGATTACCTTCAAGAATGTTTTCTGGGGTCTCTTCGATTTCCAGGCAGACTATAAATAATATCGTCAAAGATTTACATTATTCCCTAACAGTTTTTATTCATAACAATTTACAATTTGTTGCAGTAACCGATTTTAATCAATTATAAGCAAAACTAAAAATTAAAATAGATTTGACAAATTTCAAAATCATATTTTAACTAACTGCAAATTTTTCAGCTTTTGATTGCACTTTAATTATTTTTCAAAAAAGAAATTAAACTTAAATAAGCACAAAATATCAGTTAACCATTTAAAAAAATTATTATTTATTTGATATCCATTCGAAATGTACTCAAACTGTGTTCTTTTTTTTCTAGGCTACAGCTCGAACGCGCTGAGCATCAAACATGATCCGCACACACAACTACGGCAACCTGGTGAGTAATTTGTTAAAGTGTATTTACAGCTAGGTAAAAATACCCAAAACAACTTGAGTGGCATTCGATGTTTGATGTTGTTGCATCCATTAGAGGCATATTAAGAGAAGGTGCTTCAGCTCACGTGTGCCGCATTGTTTAGCCCAAATCCAAACATAAATAGAGTTTGCCAGTTTGCCCATTCGCTGTTTGTTTGCTGTTTACCAACACTAATAAAGTTTGCGTCATTGTAATGTGGGCACGTTGCAAGAGTGGCACTCGAGTTTCGGGAGTGGGGATTCGAAACGAATACCACCACTCATCCCTCAAATGCAGTCGTCCACCACTCAAGAATCGGAGTGTGCTTTAAAAAACCCCGCGCTGAAAAATACTGTCGCAAATCAAAACCTTAAATACGCCACTTGAAAATGTAATGGAAACAAAAGTGCACATTTGTAGTATTCACATTTGAATTCACATTCACATTCGTATTCACATTCGCATTCGCTTTCGTCGCATTCGAATTGAAGCGTAATGGAAACAATTGAAATACCATAAAGGATTCTCAATTAGAGCCTTGCCCAGACGCGAGCCGAGAACTTGGCTTGCTTTCTGATTTATTTTTTTTTTTTTACTTATTTATTTTTTGTGTTTTGCCTCTCTGCTTTTTTGTTGCTGTCAAATTTGACGGCCGTGGATGAATAAGACGCGTGCCAGCCAAGAGCCAAGAGCCAAGAGCAAAGAGCGGTTGCCGTCGCTCCTGTTTACTCGGGGCATTAAATTGAGAACAATAGCCAAAGCCATGGCTAGCCAAGAGAAAACAATGCGCACTGATGCGGCAGCTACAAAAATATAATTATATATATATAAATATATATATATTTGTATGCACTCTCAAAAAAAAATGTTTAGGGTTCATCGGAAATATATTTCTTAAAAGCAAAAAAAGAATATAAACTGTTTCCTAGTCGTGTCAACAAATTGCGCATATGAAAACTATATAATCACTTTGTCGTATTTTTTTCATGGCAAAAATTCAGATTTTATGATAGGAAAAACATAACTGACAAATTTGGTTTGCATAACTTGTCGAACAAGAAGTTTCAGCTGCAAACACTCACCTTGCAACCGATTGCATCTACATCCATATAACATAATTTTACGATCCAATCCACTCTGCATGAGGTAATAAATTTAATGTTTTTAAGACTAAAACTATGATTTATGTAACTTATTAATTTAAATGCACAAAAGTGGAACAGATTAGTTATCTGGAATAAAATTTCTATCATTTTAAAATTTGCTGAATCGACGATGTCTTCTTCATTGCATTGCAAGTAAATGTAAAATCATAGATTAAAATTAAAATAAATAGTTAAAAAAAAAAATAATGCCACAGAATTCACAGATTACAACTAAAAACTATCCAAATATTTTTTTATTCAGTGAAATAAAATTACTGGTTTTCAAGTGACAAAAAGTTCAGGTGAAGCAGTCTTAATCTAAGATGATATATCCAGTTCTACGAAATAAACTTCTATATATATGATATGTATATATATATATATATATTTTTCATCTGCGCGACTTTCGTTAACCTTTAGCTGTTGGTGCAGCTCCTAAGAGCTGCTCCAAGTCCTTGCCGCTTGCAGGAAACGCGCGCCGGATAATAAGTGAAATGGATATTCGGCTAAAAATGCTATGTGTGCTGCGAGTAGGTGTGTGTGAGTGGGTGTGAGTGTGTGCTCGACAATCGCGCGCAAATGAACCACATTTGCTTCATATATATGCATGTGCGAGTGCAGTTTTGGTAATGCATTTCATTTCAACAGCGGAAACGCAACTTGCTCACGTATTTTTCTATTCCTGCTGCCCCTTCAAGATATATATTTATATATATATATATATGTATATATATATATGTATGTGTGTGAGTGTGTGTGTATATAATGTATTCCGTTTTGGCAGGTCCTTCATTAACATTTGCATACCAAAAAAAACTAATGTCTTTGCCACCCACATTTACACTATTTCTATCTCACTCTCTCTCTCTCTTTCTCTTTCTCTGTCTCTTTCTAGATCCATATCAAATGTTCGGAGCAACCAGCAGCAGACTGGCCAGCTCAGGTGAGTGTGTAAAAATCACAAAAGCATAAAGATACAGGTGCTTAGATTAAGCATGATTATAGAAACCCCCGACGCCAGTACCGCCCAGCCCAACCCAGCCCAGCTCGAAATTCTCGTATCTACTGAATTTCATTATCATATCCATTTCTGGCCGAGATTCGGCTGGAAGTTAGTCACCCGTCCTGGCTCTGACTGCGCCCTAACAAATTAACCCATTGCATGCGAATGCAGAGAGCCAAAAACAAAACAAAAAAAATAATAGTAAAAAAAAGTTGAACACCCTTTGAAACGGGCTTTTCTAATTTATGCGAAAGGTGTTTTTTCGAAAAAATTTATTACCTCTATTCTCGCGCGCCAAGCGCCTGCCAAAAGTGGGCGTGTCCAGGCAATTATTTTCTCTGACTTTAAATAAGAGTTGAGCACGCGCCCAAAAAACAAAAAAAAAAAGAAATATAAAAACTGACTTTACAATATCATATCAAATATAAAAAGCAGTGCACACGTTTTAGAAAAAGGGTTAAAAGTGGGTGTGAATTTATCGCTTATGATTAATTGTTCTCATAGAACTCATAAATGTTCCCAGCTACAAAAATGAAGATTGATATTTTAAATGAGAAATGGGTTTTTCACTGTCACATAGCCTGAGAACTCGGATTGCTCTTTTGACTTGTCTAGATGTAGACATATATAATAATATAACAGAATTGTATTTCTTAATAAAAAATTTAGAGAAAGTGCTGATTTTCAACTATTGTGGTTTGTTCCATATTCGATTTATATGCATTTCTTATCAGATATTCTAAAGTTGAATTGCTTTCACAAATTGATTTGCATTGCTTGATTTGCTGCTCTCAATAAAATAAATATTACAAATTTAAAATCTTTTCTAGCCTCTTCGTACTTTCGTGCTTTAATGCTGATCAAGATATATGCATATTTTATAACTTAGTTATAACCAATTTCGCATTTCAGATGGCTTCAGGTAACAACAAAAAGCAATAATTTTCAGTGTTTAAATTTAAATTTTCCACTCACTGAAAATGTGGCCTCAACGAAAGTTTGTCGAATAAAATCAATAACTTTTATTGATCCTGCGGCAGGATGAGCTTTGCCGCCATTGTTGACCAATGCTGGCTACCCCCGTCTACTTTCCCGCCCCCCATTTAAGCCATACCTAGACTCCCCTCCGGCAGCGCCTCCCATTGGGAAACGGCGCCCAAACATGGCGTTTGAACGGAATTAGCATAAAAACCCAGACGCCCAACATTTTCCGGCGCGACATTTACACGAACCGAACGCCATTCCTCCCCGTTTCCCCAACCACATCCCATCTACCTCCAACTCTATCTCTCTCACTCTCTGTCTCTCTCTCTCTCTCTCTCTCGCTTGCTGTCTCTATTTCAGTATTTTGTGTAACTGTCTCTTTCTGTGCTGTTTTTAGTTTAGACCAAGTTGGTCGCTCGACTTCAACTTCAAGCTAATCGCAAAAGCTCACTGGGAAACACACACACACTCACACGCACACACATACACACACACACACCCATACAGAGGGAGCTGCGCTTTCGCTTTTTGGGTGGCAAAAATGCTGTTTTTGATTAATTATGGCTTCCTTTGGACACGGAACCGCTTTGTTAGCCAAGTCCGGTCTGCAGCTGCACTCTTGCCTCCTGCCACCTAGCCACCTAGCTACCTTGCCTCATTTGCATGCAGTTGCAACTTGGCACATGCAACCCCAACCCCCAAAAAACAGAACAGAACAAAACTTAAAACTGGCTAGGCGTTTTTTAGTCGTGACATAATTGCCAGCAACCACAAAACTTGTTTGTAATTAAATACAATATAAAAAAATAAAAAAGTTTCTCCTTTCAAGTGCAGCCTCAGTCGGCATAACATCAAAGTAAAAAAGCTCTTTAGGCTAATTACTTGGCTTTTACCGCTTTCTATGGTATTTTAAATTAACATTTTTTAACGGTAAACTCAACGCCTTTGTGGCCCAATTGGCCATGCAACACATGCCAAATACAATAAGAGTTTACTCAATTAAAATATTCGAATTATTATAAAAATAATAAAAAAAAATCAGCGAAATTTTGTTATATAATTAAACATAGGAGATATAAAATGATACAAAGAAGTCGAAGATTAGATTTGAACTTATTTTATAGTTTTTTTTGTCAAAACCAGTACTAATAAAAAATTTCAATTTTAAATATGAGAAAAGTGCTGTTATTAAGTAAAATAGTCTCAAAATCTGCGCGTTATTAAAATGAAATGCGCCATAAAAAAAAAAATAAATAATTAAAGATATTAGTTTTGTATATACAAATTTTATTCACAACCTTTTTTCCGTTAATAAAAAGTAATTTTAAAAAAGTAATAATTTACGATATAAATTTTATATATGACAAAAAAGAACTTTGAATTGAAATGAAATAATTCATAGAAACTGTTTATAAAAAATATAGTTTATATAGTTTATAAGAATATAAGTCAAATATAATCCAGATTCTGGATAGATTTTGGAACGTTATACAACACAAATAAGTTTGGTTAACAATAAAACTTAAGTTTCATGTCCATTAGTTGTGGGTATCCTTGTAAAAGGACACCTTCGCCTATTGTTTTGACTTAATAGCGTGTCAATTGTTGTGCCACGCCTTTGGATGTACACACAACGCATTCGCACACTCGCACACACACACACACACCCACTGGATGAGTTATCATTCATTGCTGTCATCATCGTCCTGATGGCCGTGTTGGCACTTAACACATTCTCTTGACCATGATTTGCAATTAACGCAATATTCATGACATTCATTCTCACACATGAGCAAACAGCAACCACTGAAAGAAAACTCAACTTCAACTTCCCAGGACTGTCAGTCCGGGTTTTTCAACCCCTCACACACACAAAGTCAAATAGAGAGAAAGAGAGAGAGAGGGAGATAAAGAAAGAGAAAGATAGCAAGTCTTTGTGCCTGGGGCTGGGCCTAATTGCCAAATGATTAAGCGATTTATGATGTCTGCGTTGAATGCGTGCCGAATTCATCGCACAATACGCAATAATAATTCCGTAAATGTTTTAGCACAAAAGAAAAATCAAAATATTCTCATTTATATATTGAATAATGACCGTGACGACATTTGGGGTTTTGATTTGTGCTGCTCAAAAGTCAAAGATTAACTGAAGATGCGCATTTTCGAAATGGTTCAGCGGAATCAGGAATTTTATTAATCGTTAATTGAGATTTTAAATATTTGACATGTGCATGTTAATTATTTATTTTTGTTTATTCTAATGTTAATTCATAATAATTCTAATATCTGCCTGATGACATTTGTGCTTTGATTTGTGCTGCTCAAAAGTCAAAAATTTTGAAAATGGTTCAGCGAATTCTTGAATTGTTTTAGTCTTTAATTGAGACTTTTTAAAGTTAACAACAATTGAAATATGACAAGCTCAGATTTGTTTATCCTTATGTTCATTCAGGATAATTCTGATATCTGCCTTACATTTTAACTAAATGCAATCATATTTCCGTCTTGGCCTGTAACTCCACAAAAGTCTTCCCGTAAATTTATCGACTAAATATATATATGTTTCCCAAAGAGTGGCAAGTAGGAAATATCCAGCACAGATGCCCCTCACGGTCAAGAGGTCATCGTCGTCGCTGTTGGCGTGTCGGAAATGCTTTATGGCACTTTTGCATGCCACAAAATGCTTAGTTTGGGGCCATAACCAGCCAAAGCAATCAGAGTTACATAATTCCAGGCCTGCCTTAAGGATATGCTCTTTTGACGGACATTTAGGCAGGCAAAACACTGACATTTAAATGCTTTTATATTTCTATTATATATCAGTTTGGCTCTCGTATATATATAAATATTTTCTATTTGCAGGCTCGGGACAGATACAATTATGGCAGTTCCTGCTCGAGCTGCTGTCGGACTCCAACAACGCCGCCTGCATCACCTGGGAGGGCACCAACGGCGAGTTCAAACTGACGGATCCCGACGAAGTTGCCCGTCGCTGGGGCGAACGCAAATCCAAACCAAATATGAATTACGACAAATTAAGTCGCGCCTTAAGGTTAGTTTTTTATTCTTTATTCTTTAGTATTTATTTTTGTTTTTTTTTTTGTTTTTTTTTGACAGCTGACAGATTTGTATTTAATTGGGGTTGTTTTCTGCTGCGGGTTAATTGGTCAAGGGCAATGAGCACTAATCTCTCCTATGTATATATATATATATATATATCTATATGGGTTATAAATGCTGGCATGTGTGCAATTTGTGCTAATCATTATCGATTGATTCAATTCGATTTGTTTGCTGATTAGCCGCTTTGATGACAATTCGCTCACAAAATGCGCAGAAAACTGCCAGAAAACTCCCAGAAAATTGATTGAAAATACAAATAAGAGAAGAAAAAAAAAGATAAACGTGCAATTATCAACGGAAAAAAGCAAAAAAAAATATATATATATACAGGAAATCAGTCAGATATTGCTCCAAGTGCTGTGCTTATGCAATTTGGCAGGTGGGCGTGTCTGCTCAGCTGAAATTGTTTTTGTGTTCTCATAAATGTAATCAGAGAACTAAACCCAATAAAAGTGAAATCTGTGCAATCGAATTGCTGGCAATGGGCTAATCCAAAACCCCATCCCAAAACTGATTGCTGGACAACTGTTTAAGGTTTTAGCTGTTTGCGTTTAGCTGCCAGAAACATATGCACAACTATTTAAATATTTGCGAAACGGTCAATTTGCTAAGCAAACACAGCAAAAGTATTTTTGAGATAATTCAACCCTTTTTTTTCATACTATCTGCTCGAAAAAGCTGTCAGTTGCAATCAGGCGAGGCATTGGCCAATGAGTGCCAATGAAGGAGAAGCTGACAATTCAAGTGGAAGAATTCCCTGGCAGCCAATTTGCAAAGAGACACACACTGACACACACACACACACATGCTCGAAATCAACATGTAAATAAATGTAAAAAAAAGAGTGTTGAATAAGCGACAACAAAGCAAGTCTTTTGTTGACGATGATGATGTGCGGAAGCCTCGACATGTCCTATGACTGCCTGGATCCCTGCTCCCCTGCTCCCCTGCCCGGCTGCTTGCCTATCTATCTATCTGTCTGTCTACCCGTCGTTGTGTCTGCCTGTGTGTGTTATCCTTTTTATACCCTTGAACCCACTACAAATGGAACTGAGAATATGCTCTTGCTAAACACTCAGACAAAAATCGGCTGAAAACTTTTCTCTGTTCTATAATTTTTTTTCTTTAGAAAATAATTTCAAATTAAAAAAAGGTTCTAGTTTCGAGCACAGTTAGTTGTCAGACATATTGAAAACATTTCATTAAGATCAGTTCAGAAACACAGATTTGGTTAAGCAAACCTAGTAAATGTTTGCAGGGTATTTCCTAGTCGAGCTTATCTTATTTGTCACGCTCAATTGAACGTGTCGTGTCTCTGCTTTCATGTGTGCTAAGAAATGTGAAGCACTGCAAAGTATGCTACACACACACACATATATTGTGTGTATGTGTGTGTGTGTTGGGTGTGAATTAAAAGTGAGCTGTCCCATGTGCAGATCCTTGCCACACAAAGACAAGCAAGGACAAGTGCTTTAATGCTTCATTTGCCTTGTTTATTCACAGCCAGCTGCCCTTTTGTTGTCCACACACAACACACACACACACACACACAAGCGTACACACAGATAGCTAAATGGCTTTTACTTTAATCCTTTTTCGTCCCGCTGATGTTTGTCCTTGCTTGATTGTGTGCTTTCATCAGCCATTGATTGGTTCTGATTGTTTGCCCAATAGAAAGAGACAGACAAAGAGACAGACAGAGAGAGAGAGAGAGAGAGAGTAAGTGAGCAAAAATTCGCATCGCTTTTGTCTTTTATTGTTGGTTTTTTTTTTAATTTCTGCCATTAATTGGCATAATTTATAGCCAATTGCAACCAAAAAAATAAAATAAAAATTAACATTCCTTTTTTTGTCTGATGTCAAACAAAAGCGTAGAACAAAAATTTGATATGCTCAATAAAATAAAAAAATGCGCGTAACTAAAGTGAAAATTAAATCATTAAAGCCGTTATTGAAATTAAATTAAAAATTCAATTGCAAATAATATAAACATTAAATCATTTTTAGAAGTAGGAAATATGTGTATTAATTTAGGTTAACTGTCTGCTACTTTTATTCTCTCAGTATTGAAATTATTTCGAAGATACTTTGGCAGGCAGTACACATGTCGAATCGGTTAACTATATCAGTTAACTGTCATAAAAACTATCTATTTGATTACCAAGATATTAAGATCAAACTCACTCGATATTTGTGTGTTTTCTTTGTATTAAGAAAGTTTTTCTTACTTTTAGACATATATTCTAATGGTGAATGATGTCTTCTAGATATGCTTCTAGAATTTTAAAAGTGTTTATTAATCATAAATATAAATTAATTATATATTACACATTTATTAGAGTATGCCATTCATTTCTGTTCCTTTAATAATAGTTTGTTGCATAGCAAATAAATTTATATCAAATAAGTTTATTTTGTTTGATTTTGCTGCTGAACGCTGCAAACTGAATGTGTTTGCTGTAATGCCCAAATGGGGGTAGTTTTTGCCTAGCAAATAAAATGTCAGACAAGTCGTTTGTCTTGGTCCCGGTTGTCCTCTGCACTCCCCTCATCTGCTGACCACTACTCGGCTGATGGAGGCCCGCCTGCTGACTTCTGGCTTTCTGCCCAAACAATTTGGTTTTTGTGCTGTGCCACAAAAATTTCTGTTTCTGTTTCTGTTGCTGTTTCTGTTTGAGCAAGGCGTTTGCCATTTAATTGCAGGGCACAGATTGAGGGCAAGTTGGATGAGTAGGAGGCATAGACGCCACGGTGGGGGGGAGGTGAAGAAGTGTTGGCAAGACGTAACACTAAAATCGCTTAATGTCAGCAAATTAACTTAAAACGCATAAAGCGAGCATTATTTTGTAATTATTTATAGAAGCGTCTCTTTTGTTTGACTTTCCCACCATAAAAGCAACCCCCATTTGTAACAGTGTCTTCCAACTGGCTCATCCCCACAGATACTACTACGACAAGAACATCATGACCAAGGTGCATGGCAAGCGGTATGCGTACAAATTTGATTTCCAGGGCCTTGCAGCTGCCACACAGCCGGCGGCCAGTGATCCCACCTACAAGTATCAGAGCGACCTCTTTATGACCCCATATCATCACAGCGCCAAGCTCAGCTCCTTTATGAGTCCTCATCATGGCATGACATCGTCATCAGGTAAGCAACAAATCAATCAAGATTTAATTTGATAATGTAGTAAGTTAATTCAAGTTATGCCACAATTAAAATGAAATTACTTTATAAACTGATAGAAATAAAATAAAATAATTATAATTAATATTTTTAAAAAATCATTAGCTTACAGTTTGGCAAGCTGAATGATCTCAGTGTTCGGAATGAATTTAGTAGTATTTTTTATATATAATTAATGAGCTTATTTTTGGAATGAATTTAGTAGTATTTTTTATATATAATTAATGAGCTTATTTTACAGAAATTAGAAGCAGATGGCAAGTTATATGAGTATTTTTTGTAGTGCAGAATAAATGTAATGAGAATTAAATGGATTTTAAATTTTAATCAATTTTTGTTCAGTTTTGGGTCAGTAAAAATTTTAAATACTATTTAAAAATGTTTTAAATATAAATATTCAGGCTATATTTATTTAATTTCATTAACTATGAGACGAAAATTATTTGCTAATTATAACAAAAATTATTTGAAAGTGAACTGGTTTTAATTATTAATCAGAATTGGTATAGCTTTGGGTATAAGTTAGTTTTTAAGCAGATCAATAAAAGTACTTTAAAACTAACCAAATTAATTTTCTACAACCAGTTTTTAAATTTTCAAACATTATATTGGATTGTGTTTAGAAATCAAAGTCAGTTTTTAATAATAAACTTTTTTTTTGATTATTGCAGCTTCGATATTCCCAACGGCCGCATCGTGGGGCAACTGGGGCAGTCCGGCGACAAATCTGTATCAGCCGCACTCGATGGGGCATGTGACGCCGTCGCATGTGGCGCCCCACCTCAGCTCCTATCCACACTATGCATGACCATCATAATATGAGAGCAATGCCGGCGTCAGCAGTGCGGCAGGCAGCGCAGTTAGCGTTGGCGTTGGCGTTGGCAGCGGGGCTGGGCTGATGAGCGGCTTTGGCAGCACCACCAGCGGCAGCAGCAGCAGCAGCAACAACAACCTCAGCAGCAACAACACCACCACCGGCACCGGCACCGGCAGCAGCACCACCAGCACCACCAACAACAATAGTAATAATAGCAATCTAAATGGATCCCAATCACATCTTGCAGCGAGCAATGCTTCACTGGAGTCCAGTCTCGGCCAGAACTTGGCAACGGCCCCTTCGCATGCCAGCGCCGGCTTTGGACTCGGTGTCCATGGCATGAGCATGGGCGTGGGCGTTGGAGTGGGCGTGGGCGTGGGCGGCAGCAATTCTACATTGAACTCGCTGGTGGTCGGCAATCGCTTGATGAACAGCAGCTTGCCAACGCTGCTCAAATGATGCCACCTGGAGAAGTTCGGTCTGAGTCTGGGCGCTGGTCCGCCCCCACCGGTGGCCACGCCCGCCGCCGACTCTGGACTGGACGCCAGTGGACTGACATATGCTACTCCAAGTCATGCCGGCGGCAACTATGCAGCCGGCAGTGGCCAGGAGCGTAGCCTCTACGATTATCTGGACATGAAGCAGGGCGAGCAGGCAGCGACGTTTTTACTCTAAGCCGTTAACAAGGAACCACCACCAGAGCAACAAGAAGAAGAAGTTGAAGAAGAAAAAGTAGAAGAAGAGAAATAGAAAAATAAGAAAATGCAGAATATAGAAATTCGATTCCAATCTGTATCCCTTTTGCAAATTGGGTATTCGATTTTAATCTTAGCGAAAGAACCAGAAAAAACCACACCAAACCCAAACCCAAATGGAAACATGTATATGTATGTGTGTGCTTGTGAGCGTCTGTGTGAGGATACTCCATATATATATATATATATATATATATATTTTAGGTTTTGTTGTTGCTGTAAGTTGAACTCTTAACTCAAATCCGATATACATATGAGAAATAGTTTTCCAAAAAAAAAAAAAAAAATTCAGAAAAGTACATGAAACAATTTGCGACATTTAACAAATTGTTCGAATGTAAGAAACTTTTAATCTCGCAGTATATATATACATATATGTATATGTATAGGTATACACTACATATGTATGTATAATTCGATATTTGAATTGTTGTTAGCACACTTGCCCCACTGTTAATAGAAAGTGATAAGCAAATGTCTTAAAGTTCATTCATTCTATGTATTTCCTCAATAAACAAATAAAGCGTAGCGTAATACGACTAACTTAAATATCGATAAACATCGATAGTTTTCGCTTCTTTAGTGTTTGTTGGCAGCGAACTGTAAATAACTACATATATATATATATAGAATATACAGATTTAAGAATGCATATTACTAAGCGTTCTTTAGTTTTCCAGTTAATTTGATTTGATTATGATTAATACTATATATACCCTGTACTTGCCGTCGGCTTGCCCCTGACTGCGATCGTACTGCGGTGCAGGGTAAATCTGCTAGTCGAGCACTTTCACTTGTAATGTTTTCACTTTCAGTTTTCAAACTTAATTTTGCAACACTTTAATAAAATAGAAAACCGTTTGGTATTCTTTATCAGTTCGATATGGTTGACTGTGATAGTTGATTGTACAGTTAAAACTCTTGAATAATTTTTAAAAACAACATAAATACACTTTAAACACATTAATTAATAAATAATCTTAATAGAAGCTCTAAACCAAAACTTCTCTGTGTATACAAAAATATTTAGAAATTTTAGGCGCAAGTTTAATATTACAAAAAAAGAAGAAAAAAATATAAAAAAATTATAAATATTTATAAATGTACTTATGTAATTTTTAAATGTGTGTGTAATTTGAGGTATGCAACTTTATGCAACATCTAAATGTATACAATTTTTAAATTCTGAATGTAACTTTACAACAAATATTATATATGTATACATATATATATATATATTATATATATAACTAAGTAACATAGATAACAACCACCACGCCCACATTGTGTGTCCCCCTTAAGAGTTAAGTTGAATTTAAGTGAAATACCTTCAAACAAAAAAATAAAAAAAACAAACCCAATTCAAAAAGGAAACGAAGAACAACAAAAAGAACAAAGTTCATTTCCCGTTCATTTATCATTTATGACTTATTTACAGCAGTTACTAATTCTTATTATAGAGTACATATTATATTATTCCTTGTTGAACCACTTGAATTCGTAGTGCTTTAGAGTGTTCTCAGCGGGCAGTGCTGCCTCTTCGCCCTCCAGTTTGCGCCAGGTAACATGGGGCTGGAAGCCAAACTCATTGGCAATATACTCAACGGCATGCGCGACGGCATCGTCACTGATTGCAAAGTAATTTCCTTGCTTATCGCCATTACGTGCCCCGGTCTCCTCATGTCCGTTGAAATCCAAGAGATATTTGAATTTGTACAGATCGCCTGTAAGTCCTGCGGCCGCTCCTGTTTTGGTTGGTGTATTCGATTCTGTAAAAAATTTGCTTGCCGCTGTTAAACTTAACGAATATGAGTGGTGTCCTGGCTTACGTGGTGTGAAACTGCCACTGAGTGGTCGTTGTTTTTGTGGTGGTGTATTTCCCGATGAAGTTGGCAGCCCTGCGGAGGCGGCGTTGCCAACTGCTGTGCATGTTTTAAGCATTAACTTAAATATTAACGAATTCATTCAGGTCTAAACTTACATGGCTTAAAACCGGCTGAGCTGCTGCTGCTTGTTGGTTGTTGTGAGCCCTTGTTCACTTGCTTGTTCGTTGATGTCACAGTTGCTGAGAATTCTTATTAGTTGAGTTTAACGAATTGTTAGATGTGTTGACTTACATGGCTTAAGACCCGGTGAGCTGTTGAATCCAAGCTGCTGCCCCGCGCTGCCAACTGCTGTGAATATTGAACAACATCACTTATCATATTCACAAACGATTTGGTGGTTGTCTCGACTTACATGGCTTGACACTTTTTGAGCTGCTGAACCCGGGATGTTGATTCGGCTGAACGAATGGTGGGCGACCTGGCTGAGCGACTGCGAATTGTGACGTTAGAAAATCAAATTATTCAAACGCAATTAAGCCAAATGCTATTGATTAACGTGTTATTTTACTTAGTGGCTGTGTGTGACTTGCGCTTTGTGTGTGTGCTGGAAATATTGTTTGTGTGTCTGTCTGTGTAGTATCAGGTTGTGCACTAGAAACGAACGTTGGAAATGAACTTGGGGACGCAGCCGTTATACGATCCGTTCTCGGCGGCGTGGGAGTCAATGCATTATCCTGCGGCAGGCGATTGACCACATTGGCCACGGTTTGTGACACAGGAACAATGACTGTCTGCATTGTGGCCAACACATTACCGTTTATGCCCTGTGCCTTGTGTAAAGTGATGGGTCGAATGGGCGCTGAAAATGATTGTGGTCTGATCGTCTGTTCCTCCAAATTGGTAGCTGCAAGGTTGGGATTAAATGCGATCGGGCTTGGTGGCTGGAGGGAGGTTGAGGGCACTACTGGGGGTCGTTGAGCATTAACCTTGGCGATTTCGATAGCCAAGGCCACCTCCCTTGCATTTTTCACAATTTGGCTTTCTTCGGGAGCTGGAGTAGTTGTTGTTCCAGGAGCTGCAGGAGCTCCAGGTAAAAATGGAGGAGATGGCCTCACAGGTGTGCCCTGACTGAATGGCCGTGATGCTTGTCCAATGGATGCTTGTTGCAGTGCGGCCACATTGTCAAAAATCTGGCCATGTGTTAGTGTTTGTGCTTGTGTGTTGGGTATAACGGTGAGTCTATTTCCGCTTCCGGCAGCGACCAACTTACCAACCCCAGCGGGGCCTAGCGGCATGGACAGCGGACGTATCTCAGTTTTAGTACCACGGCTGCCACCGCCTGCCACTGCGGATGATGATTCAACCTGCGGTGCCGGCGGATTTACGTGCAGAAAACAGCCCGAACAGGCAGCTGTATTAAAACTGGGCCTCGGTGATGCTGGAGGTGCTTTTGTTCGTTGTGTCGTTGTTGCAATTGCAGCTGCGGGTGGCGACTCTGTGTGGGGCATACATAACATTTGTAGTCGAAAGTGATAAATATATATACAGAGTCGAAAAAAAATAATATCACAACTTTCACATATTTCCTTACTTTTTATTTATGTCTATTTTTAATAATTTAAATTTAAGTAATTTGCAAATAAATTCGTTCACTTTCTTTATTTTATATGCAACTTGTTATGTTGAAAATTAAGGAGTTTTTTCTTCATATTAAAATTGTAAGTATAAGAAAAACATTTAAAGACATTTCTTGTGGAGATGCTGCTATTATTTTTTCGCAGCTGTATATATTAAATGTATATTATAAGAATATATTAAAAACTCATCGCTTGTTATCATTTTTTAAAGAACAGTTTCTGAATAAATTAAAAAAAGACTAAATTAATTAATTAAAATCGAAATTAAACTGAATCCAATTAGTAGAAAGATTTCAAGAAATCTGGAAATATCGAATTTTAGTTAACAGTTAAATTACCTGTTTGGATTTCATGCATTTTGTTAGAATAATGGTTTAAGTTTAAAGTTTAACAAAGACAATATTATTTTTATGTAACAAAGCGATTAAATTATTTAAATTATAATACTTACTAGCAATGGGTCCCGCATATGGAAAGTTTTTCATAGATATAATGCGGAACTTGCCATTCTCATCCGTGGCATAGACAGTTACATGATAAATACCATCGGCGGTGATAAAACCAAACTCGCCCATTACAATTCCATTCTCATCTAGAAAACAAGGTTTATATTATTCGGATGTATTCAATATATGTAAATACATTTATAACGTTTATTATTAAAGCTGAAATTCAACTAGTTCATTTTATGACATTTTCATTTATTTTTTATTTCATATCATTTTAAACCAGCCAAACAGGGGCTGGATAGAGATAAACATCTAATAATCTATGATTATGGTAAGATGGGCAATATTGTTAGCATTTTTGTCTTTTTAGTCGACGAATGCGCATTCTTTGTTAGCTTGCATTGAGATTATTGAGTTTATTTATGGGTGTTAATGATTATGTTTAACACATAAAGTTATCTACATCCTGCTATAACCACCCACCTGCCTGTGAAGCACCTGGCTCAGTCTTAGTATAAATATAAATAGCAATTTTCAACCATTTTGCGGCTTCTGAAACAAGTTTTGAATTTGAACTTATCGCGGAGATCGCGTTTATTTAAACGTTTTTAAGGCTTGTTTCGATTGTTTGTATTATTCTAATTTTCATACGAATAATCCAATTTGACGTATTTATAGCCGAGTTTTTATTTTATTTTATGTGTTTTTTGTTATTAAAATCAGATACAAACAAATATGAAATCAAATTTCTATGGCAACGCCAAGTGTTATTTTAATAAGTTTATATTTTGTTTTATATGTTTTTTGTTATTAAAATGTGATACAAATAAAAAAGAAAAGAATTTTCTATGCAACGCCAAGTGTTATTTTGATACTCAAATCTTAATGCATAAAATGATAAATTATATGTTATATCTTGTTCAGCTGAGTCTATATAGACAACCCCTTCTGTCTGATGGACCATCTGTCTTTATAAGCCAGGCGAGGTCAAAGACCTTAAGACAATTCCAATAGAAATGGCATAAAAGATCTCGTTTAGACGTATTATTGATCAACTCAAAAAGGTTTCATTTTTTATCAATAATTTTATATTGAATAATCTATAATCTATAATATATAATACATATCTTTAATAAATATATTTATTTTTAGAATAACCCATGAAAAAAGTAGTTTAGAAAAATAAATAATGATGTTAAATAAGAGAGGAAGCTAAATATGAAAAATGCATTAAGAAATAGCCAAAGGTCAACGAAATAATCTTTGCTCCGCAAAAGACAATGCATTTTATAAATTTAATCGGTTAGAAAAAATATGCATAATATAATAATTTTGCCTGAGTTGCTCACATCCCATTCGATTTTGAGCGTTTTCTTAATATTTATATTTTCAACTCTGGCATTTTATACGCTAGAATCTGAAACCGAAACCGAAACCGATACCAATACCGAGAAACATATATTTATAAATATTGAAATGTTATACGAATCGTTAAGGCAACATTTAAATTTGTCTTAGAGAGTCAAAACCATAAATATGTCAAGATGAAGACTTCTCGCCATGGAACTTATCGCTTCTACATGTTATGCTAATTATTCGTGCCTCTTTAAGTTTTCTACAAGTTTTATTACCAATTCCTAATGGCCATAGACGTGGCAGCCACTATTGTATTCTGGTCGCTGTTGAGATTTCTTTAATTGCCCAGCTGAGACTTGTAGAATTTGTTAAATGTTCAATTGATATTGACCCGTTGATGGGTGTCAACAGCAACTGCAAATGCAACAGCAACAAACGTGTATTGTGAGCAAGTGCAAAAGTAGTTGGGGCACTTGTGGCAGCAGTTGTGTGTGGCACACACACTGCCAGCCGAGCCAGTTGCACAAGAGTCAAATGTTATTGCCTTTTTTGTAGCATGTGGCCAGGCAACTCTCAGCTGCTAATGATAAATGCCATGACGCATCTCAATTTGCATCTGCAATCGTCGCTAACGATGTCAATCAATTGCGCAACAAATAAAATTAATAGTCCTTAAGCCCATCAACAAGAATAATTGGCCTAATCGAGAGTAAACGCCTAGGAGATGGTCTGAACCCAACTTGAATATATGTTTATAAATAATCAATATTATGGCAGGTTGCATGCAATAATTATAATACCATTTATTGCTGTCAGCAATCGATAGATTTATTTGATCTGACTACTACTATTCGTTGGGAAAGGATTTACGGCTGGCAGCCTGGATTCTCCCAACACTAAATAATCGTTATCCTTAAACTCACCTCGCTTCTCTTGACGATGCTGCTGCTCGTCAATGGTGAAGCCAAACTTGTAAGGACGCACCGTGGCAGAGAGGACACAATGGCCACACAACAGCAGCAGAAGCTTAAATAAATTCAATGAATTAAAACTCGCACTTCAATTAAAAATTCAACACACACACACACACACAAAAACTTACAACACAATTCATTGACAAAAATGTTGGCCGCATTTTAAAAAAATGTTAAACTTCTTTAATCGATTAATTTGTTGATTTATATTATTAACAAACGCGTGCGCTTTTTGAATATTATTAATAATAGAATAAATTCTGTTGACAAATTCGGAGCAGAACTGTTCAAGAATTCGACGCGTCTCTCGGCAAAAACGATTGAGTGCTGAGCAAGCGCCGAGTTGAAACACACCCCACGATGTTCGGCGACCAATTGACAAACTTAATAATATTTGGTAAACATTATAAAACATTAGAGAAACGTCCGCACACACAGCTGGGATGAGCCAGCGGACCAGCCTTTGCCACTGCTTCTCTCGCTGTGCATGTGTGAGTTGCTTCATCTTTGTATACGTATTGTGTGCTACTTGGTGGATGGCAGAACAAACCTGATACCCTTTACATAAAATACATAAATTAAGCTTGCTGCACAAATTTCGATTAAATTATTAATTTAAGATACTATCAGGAAATAAGCAATTTGTTGAGCAAATACATCTTCAAGCACATTTTTTTGTGGAGTCCTTTAAAAATATTAAAAACTACTCTTCATTTTATAAATAAAATATTTGAGATTAGTAGGAAATTTTATAAAATATTGAATTAAAATAATAATCATTTTCTATTTTTTATTTAATTTCTTTGAGTTATATTTAAATTTATTTGCAACGAAATATTTTAACATGAGTTCAATATTAGTGATTTTTTATATTAATGATTTATTCATGACGAATGATTTGATACTTTTTCTACATTTTCTACATAAAATCATTTATTTTATAAATACAGAAGTTCTTAAATTCTCATAAACATTACAGTTATTTTTATATTCCATCGCAGGGCATTGTCAAGTCGCCAATTAAATCGAATGTTATCTAATCTAGTATAAATATTATTTAATTTATCACAAACTTGTCATTATGGTGCTTATTTGCATACGTATCTCGTATCTCGTGGCAATATACGTACAATAAACATGAATCAGACAGCTGTATGACACCTACAAAAAGAAGCAATAAAAGCAATAGTTAAAAAATGTGGGTTGTCGACATGCTCATCGCTCAACAGATTAAAGAATTCCCAGCACAGCACAAAGAACTGCTTCCTCATAAATGGATGCTCATATTGATATATGAGCTGGTATCGATTGGCTGTCACTCAAAACATTGTGAGTACCGTTAGAATACCCGGAGTTAAGTAAATGCAATGAGGAAGAATTGTTTTTACATCATCATTAATTAGCAGTGTTGATATATGCGTTCGCTTGCCGGATGCACTGGTGCAGTGGTGCATGTGGCAAAACAAATGTGGTGTTTCTCTGCGTGTGTGCTGTCAGTTGTTATTTTCTTGTACATTGAAAACTTGCTGTCAAGTTCAAGAAGTATGTCGGCGTCTACTGCATTTGCATATAAATTAAAAACTGAAAATTAACTACTACTCATCTTAAACACAAATAATCGGCGACGCTTTGTTTCGACTGCCTAAAAGTATGCACCAAAATTTGGTCAAACTAAGTAAGGTTTGTTGCCTAAGTCTTTTGATTTGCTCTTGCCGAAGTTTTTGTGCCTAAAAGTAGAAAATCGTTTTGATACATTGGTACAGCTTATTATGCATTACGAACATACTTTAAGGTACAAATATAAACAGTTCGAAAACTGTAAAAATTAGTATATTGTTTTGCAAGTTTTTAAATACACAGAACTTATTAGAAATTGGGGAGAAAAGTGCATTACACAAGGAAAACAAGGAAACTTAGGAATATATATTTCTGATCAGCATGACAAACCGAGTCGAATTAGTCGTGGTTTTAAAAACCATAATTCGAGGTTATCTGCTAGTCGAGCTGTGTTGAAAAGAGTGCTCGAACTTGCTTAGATTTGTTTTGTACTTAATTCTGATATATTTTATTGATTGTATTTTAGTATTTGTTGGTTGGCAACGCAATTAAAAAGTGCATAGATAATATCGGACAGTAATTATAATAATAATTCTGCTCATTAACTCATTTCAATTCGTTTTGCATATCAAATTAAAAAAGCATATGATGGACAGTAGTTAGTACTCCGATGGCGTTTGTGCTGGAGATCTGGAAAATATTTACCTGTAAGTCATAATATTATGTTATAAATATTTTGAGGTATATTAACACAGCTGACTCAGTTAAGTGAAATACTGAAATACAACATATCAAAACAACAATTTAAATAATGTAATAAAGTTAATGTCCGTGTTTGCAACCAAGCCTCGGCAATAAAATCGAGGCAGGCCTCAAGCCAGTCTGCACTTATGCAATATTGCTGTGGATATTGAAATACCAAAATGCAACACTAAAAAACATTTAAGCTGCTCCTCGGTATGCAAACAATTTGGAAATACCGAAGGACTATATTTAAGACTATTTTAACTGCACTTTTCTGGAACAAGTTTTTTCATTATATAGTTTGACTTTATAAAACTTGAGTATTTTGTAAATAACAAATTATTGCTAAAAATTAGTCATGTTATATTTAAAACTATTTTGGGCAACAGATTTCTGCAAAAACTTTTTTTTATTATCTAGTTTGATTTTTTTAAAGTTTAGTATTTTGTAAATAACAAGAAAATATTGCAAAAAATTATTTGTAGTATTTTGCATATGGGTTGGGTTAATTATCTGATAAAAAAAAATATATATATATATATACATAAAGGCAAACTCTTAAAAATATATAAATATATTCAAATTTAATTTTTATGAGTTTGATCTTAAATGCGTCAACACACTCGCCTCGCTATAACTTAAATACATTATTATTCGGCTAAACGGCAGTTTCAAGTTTTTTTTTAAAGGCCTGAAAATATTGACGTCAGCAAAAAATGAGAACTAGTTATACAGTTTGGAATTTTTTTTATTTATGTCTATATATTTGTGTTTGCCTAATTAATTTATGAAATGCTTACTTGTATTTGTTTTTCTGTGTTTGCAAGAAATTAACCTTCAAAGATTGGTTGCCCATATTATAAATCGTGCTCGCTAATTGCTCGAATACAAAATACTGAGGATGCACAGCTTTCATTATGTACCTATTAATTATAAAGAAAACAAACCACAAAAACAACCGCAGCAATAAAAGACAATAAAAACACGTTTATTCACACAAAATTTTGCAAATTTCGGTGATGATACAAAATGAACGTGAAGGTCGCTAAAATCAAAAGTAAAAAAATTAAAAATAAAAAAAAAAAACTCTTTGGATTAAAAGACAGAAACCGATAACGGCGAAAAATACAAAAATAAAACTGGGATCCAGTTTGAGCAGCTGAAGCAAAAATCATCGCCAGATCTTGCGTCATACTTTTCATTTCTTTTGGGGCCTAGAACGCGTTATGGAAATGGGGGTTATGGCATAATGCTGTAAATGGCTAGAAACGAGGACTTTTCGATTTTCGGAATCCGGGTTCAAAAATCTGTCACTTTCTATTTGAGTCTCTTCAAAAAGTCAACTTTTGTTTTTAATTATTAAATTTTATTTTTGTTCTTTTTTTTTTTTTTGATTTTTTAAGAATGTTCGCTTAAAGTAAAGTTTGTTATGAAGCACTTAGGATAATTGCTTAAAAGTGGGATGATAGCCCGATTCATCGGCAGTGAATGTTATCTCATATTTTTTGCCATCGGGTGCCGTCCAAGTTGTAGAGCCATGCACATGCATAGCTCCAGCTTCTTCACCCGCTCCCGGTTGCAGAACACCCTCCTCGTTGCGTGTTATGCCATTGCTGGTCTCGTATCTGATGTGGGGAAAAACCGGTTAGAGACTGATCAATTTACAGCGACACCTTGGCCAAACTCACGCAAAAGAGTATTTATCGATGCCATTGTTTTCGCTCTCCAAACGTAGCGTCTCTGACTTCTGGTCATCCTGCTTATCACCCTGGCAGACGACACTGCCCACTAAGCACACAATCACAAATAACAGGGTATATCGCTGCATGTTTGAGTTACACTTGACTGACTGCACTTCACTGGCTCAATGGCCGTAACGCAATTGGCTTTTATATGAGTCTTGGGTGCTAAAAGTTCTAAATCCTCTAATGCAAAAACAAAAAAAAGTTTTAAAGCAAATAATGACAAAATTCAACAAAATACATTTTATTATTAATAGATTAACACATTTTTTTGTTGTTTTGTCAGCTAAATGCATACAAAAATTAAACACATTTATTATCATTCCTTACAACACTAGTCAAATGCTAAAAAGCTACAAAAAATATCAAATTAAACAGCAACAATTTCAAAGGCAAATATAAAACAAACAAAAAATCAACACTCTGTAATTATTAAGCTATGATAAATGTTTTGTATAATCATAAAAATTAACTTTGACTTTCTACGACTTGAAGCATGACATTGGGAATTTACATATATATATATATATGTGTATATATATTACATATGCAAATCAGATAAAGATAAAATAAAATATTTGATTAATAAGGCAATTGAATAAAGCTGTACAAAAATGAAGTAGAGAAGAAGATTTGAGATTTAAGATGGAATTCAAGTGGATATCCCCTACTTATACAACAAATAAATCGATTAAATAATTAATATATATAAATATTTGAATTATACAAAATTATAACATCCTCTCCCATATATTACAACAAAAGATAAAAGTAAATTCAACATACATTTTATTTGAAAAAGAAAAATACTGATTGTGATTTGAGCGCTAAAATGTTAAGTTTTATACTGCTTAGTTGTGTGGCAAATGATCGCCCTGTGGCTGGAAGCCGTTCTCATCGGCAATGTAGCTGAGGGTATAGGTTTTGCCATCTGGGGCCACCCAGCTGTAGGAGCCACTCACGCTGAGTGCCTCCTGTTCGGTGCCCACGTTCTTCAGCTCCGCCTGCTCCTGGCGCGTAACGCCATCGCTCGTCTCGTAACTGCAGGACGAATTTGTAATTATTTATATATCCTTGTTGGTACTTTTTTTTTCTTATATAATTTATTTATATTTAATTTTTTTATATTCTTTTTTTTTTTCCTTTACGCACCCAAAGTTGTAGCCGTCGGTGCCAATATTTTCATTGTCATAACGCAAAATTGTTGCCTGCTGGGAGTCATCCAAAGCAGCCGGCGCCGCAGTAATGGAGGACACAAGCACCAAGGCGCACAGGCCCAAAAGAACACAAGCTTTAACTGAATGCATATTTGATTGCGAAAAAATTAGAGTCCTTTTTAAAGATCACGAAATGCTATTGTACTAGTCACAATTAAGCGCTAACGAATTATGTGGCACCCTCTAATGAGCTCCAACCTATTTATAGTCGTTTAGGCCAGAAAAACCATCCACACTTACACACACACACACACACACAGACACTCATATACATAGACAATATAAGGTAGCTATAACAATCGCCTTTTATGCACACTCAAATCATCAAATTGTTTGACTTTGACTCTGACTAAGCATCTAGGTGTGCGTGTGTGTAAGCGCGTGTGTAAGTGTGTGTGAGTGTGCGTATGTATATATGTCTTAAGCTTTTAATTGAACAAGCCACAAAAGCCATTAGGCGTTTGATGTACACTCAAAATCCCATTTCAATTGGCCATCAAGAGGGCTCCTCTGCCTCGGCTGCTGCCTGCAGCCGAAAACACACATTCATCTCTGGCTCTGTGGCTAAAGATAATGAAGTTGATGGATAAAGATAATGAAGTTGATGGACAAGCGATGATAATGAAACGTGCTGGCAAACATTTGCTTAGTCGTGCTTATTTGGATAACTATGGCAATAGGTCAACGAGCTTAGTTACACATTAAAATACGATTGGGAAGCAAAAAGCGAAAAATAAGAATTTATTATACAACAATTTCAACTAACAAGCCAAAATATAAGTAAATCGAGTCAAAAATTCTTCTGAGAAAAAAAAAACATAATAAAATATTTGAATAAAACAAGTAAGAAGTTGACATAATTTCGAGGCAACCTTCAAAAAGCGTTAAGAGTAAAGGCTGATTTTGTTAATGGGCGCGGGTGGGAAATCACTTGTTAAATGAAGATGCGATGCGAGATTGAAGCTGAAACGGCCTCAGTGTACTTGTGTGTGTTTGTGTGTGTGTGTAAATGTGTTTACATGTTGATGACCTTAGTCAATAAAATAACAAGTAAGAGTAAGTCGAAAGTGAGAGACTGTCGGATACCCTGTAACTCAACTGTGGTCTGTGATGGATTCGCCTATTGTTGGTTGTCAGCAATATAACATATGTCTGTTAAATACACTTAGGAAAAAATCTTATTTCATTTCAGAAATAAGGAAAATGCTTTTCTCGTTTTAAGAAATAATATTAAATGTAAGAAAAAATATTATAATAAATATTTTTATTTATTTTATTAGAAATTTAATTCCTGAGTAATTTCTTCTGTCTGCCACTAAGAAATAATTTTCAGTATAAGAAAAATATTTTATTTATTTTATTTATTTTGTAGAAATATAGCTCCTGAGATATAATAACACATTATGCAAAAGTATTCAGTAAGTTTAGTGTATTGTGAAAACTGAAGCTGTGTTGAAACTGGGCGTTTTGCTTAATGTGCTGCAGCGAATTCAATAGTCGCTGCTGCTGCCCGCCTCTCCCTCCCTCTGGAGTCAATCAATCAGCATTTAACGTAAGTCTCAAAGTTGTTTGATTGTTTTGCAGTTACGATTGATAAATGAGGCGCTTGGCCAAAATGATGCTCCCTTAATTGCTCAATAATGAGTTGGCCAAGCTGCCCCAAACAGGGCAGCTTCTTCAGTTGTTATTATTCACTGTTGCTATACAGTTCTCACTTTCGTTGGGGTCTTTTGTGTTTTTTATTGAACCGGTTTGGCCCTGACCAGCTGACGGTGTTGTTCACGCCGTTAAGAACGGGTTTGCCTCTGAAAAGAATACAGTTTGAGAGGTGAAAATTTAGAAGAGCGCACACCACCAATGCAGATCTATAAAAGATATGTGTATATATATTTATTTGTAGACATATTTGAACACTAAAAGTTTGATCACGCAACTGCCGATGTGAGCTGGCGTGGCAAGTGTACACCCTGTGGCTGAAATCCATTCTCATCTGCCAGATAGTTCAGTTTATAGTGTATGCCATCGGGTCCCACCCATTTGACGCTACCCCGCACTGCAATTGCTTCCAGTTCGGTGCCGGCATTCTTTAACTCAGCCGTCTCTTGCCTTGAGATGCCATCACTTGTCTCGAAGCTGGTTTTTGTCAAAGGCATAATTTAATTAATGTTGATTAATTAACGACCTCGTCCGACTACCTACGAGAAGGCATAGCCATCACTGTCAAATTTATCATTTTCATATTTTAGTATTTGTGCATCGTTTTTATTTTCGTTGTCGTTGTTGTGCCTAATTTCCATTGTGCAGCTGCAGATACGCAAATTCCAAAGTGACACGATCAACATGATGAATATCTTTAATCCGTTCATTACTATATATACATATACATATATATATATATATATATCAACTCGATGTCAACTGTTCTGCAGCACTGTGCAACTGAGACTAATGTCGATTGTTTGCCAAACCTTTGAATATCTGGCATTAGTACACTAAAAATACCAAAAAACAAAACCAGATCAAGTTTATTTAAATGTGTTGCATGTGTAACTCAAATGTCAAAAATATAAATATATATACATATTTAAATGTATGTTTATATAAAAAATATTTAATTGAAATACTAAATAAATCATTCAAATCATTGGTTTGATGTGTGTGATTTGTAAGCCATTTGTCAAGTCCAAGATAAACTGATCGCTATAGCAATAGATAATAATTTTTTAAGCC
Organism: Drosophila dives; assembly: GCA_035042365.1. Lineage (NCBI taxonomy): Eukaryota > Metazoa > Arthropoda > Insecta > Diptera > Drosophilidae > Drosophila > Drosophila dives. The sequence continues at coordinate 8,630,945 of JAWNLJ010000326.1, read as the reverse complement.
TGACTAATTATTTATTTTTGTATAATTACATAAATTAAATGAAAGGATACATTTCGTACTTATTCATGACAAGAACCAGTTGCAAATGTTGAACGAAATTGGAAACAAAGTGAAACAAATAAGTTGAAATTTTGCAGATAAAATTGATAAATGAGATTTGGACAATTTGTTTAATCGCATATTGATTTCGGCATTTCACTTGCAATTGGGCTAAATACAATCAACCAAACAAGTGACCCCATTTTGGGTCGACTCGATACGAGATACGATCCACTGATTATGTATATGAGCAATTCATGCAGTGAGCTTTGTTTTTAGCAAATAATGGATGGGTGAGGTCTGAACGGTAATCAATCAAAGCCAATTGCCAGCAGCCAGCAGACAGCAGACAAACAGACATCAACACACACACACACACACACATATGGACAGCAGCAATCAGCCAAGTTAAGTAATAAAGGTTGATTACAGGAAAACAAAAACGGGTTTAGGTACATTTATACAATGTTTCTCTTTATTGTACTTATTTTGCCATTTTGTTGGCCACATTTTGCAGGAGTCTTTATGACTATAAATTGATCGTTGAGCTTACAATTGGCATGCATTGACTGCAAGTTCCTTGAGCGCACCACAAGTCCAAGTCCCATTAAATTCACCATGAATTACTCCTTTGCCGTTGCAATCGCTGTTGTTATTGCCTGCATCTTTGCTGGCGTCCATGGAGCGCCACCGGCACCAGTAGCGTCAGCAGCAGCGGAGGCACAGGTGCTCCGCTTCGATTCAGAAGTGCAACCGGAGAGTTATAAGTTTGCGTGAGTATTAATTCGGATCTTCCGGCAGACTGTGTCAAGGTCAAATTTTAAACTGGTTTACCTTTGTCTCTCTCTCTCTCTCTCTCTCTCTCTGTCTATGTCTCTCAATCTGTGCAGCGTTGAGACGAGCGATGGTAAATCACATCGGGAGGAGGGTCAGCTGAAGAACGTGGGCACCGATCACGAAGCAATCGCTGTGCGTGGCTTCTACACCTATATCGGCGACGATGGACAGACCTATACCCTCAACTATGTCGCCGATGAGAATGGCTTCCAGCCCGAGGGCGCCCATCTGCCACGCGCCGTTCAATAAGAAGTGATCCGTCCCAGCCACATGTTAACTAGGTTTAAGGTCTACCCTCGAAATCGAAATCAAAGTCAATAAACATCAACTGTTACATTTTTCAATCTTAATTTGGATTGAGCTTAATCATTTTGGTGCAGAGCAGCATTTTTTTCCAAGTTCAATTGAAATAGGCTTAAACGAAAACAGTCAATCAGAGTTGGACTCTGCTGTTAATCTGCCCACTTCAGTCTCTATGAGATCATTATGCTATAAACTGATAATGGTATAATGATTTTACTCTTTTTATTCATATTTAAAAGATATTCTAAAATATATAATAAAACCATAGCCAAATAATATTTTTTGGCTTCCACTTGACTTCGAGCCGGCTAATTATTCACTTACCAAACAGAAAGTCTATGCAAAAAATTCATTATAAAACCTTAGTTCGAATCTTGATTCAGAAATTTCCATTCAATTGTAAAACAAGTATAAATAATAATCAAAAGAAGGAAGATAACAATCTTAATTTAAGAGTCCGTTTACCTATGAAAAGATTTTTTCTTAATATGAAAATAATTTTTGGCTAAACAAGTTTTTGGCTCTACTCAGCAAACCAATCTTTATATAAAAATTATATATATTTATTTATTATTTACTTAATAACTCTACGGCCAACAAAAACATGTGCTGAATAAATCTGTAAAACTGATTCCAATTTCGTTAATAATATATTCGAAGGATTAATAGTCTTGCATAAGATATGTAAATTGTATCCTGGTTATTTGCTATAAATAAAAAGCTTGTCAGTTAAAAATGAAAATGTTGAAAATGATCCACGAGATCCACGAAGATCCCTTAACGGCAACAGACTCATGTTCAGTTCCCACTTTCAACGTTACTTATAGTAAATCAAACATATCCTAGGAGGTCAATCCAATACCATGAAAATTCGCTAAATTGTGTGTTCTTTTGTGTTTCAATATATCTCTTGGCTGTTGCATACTTTTACAATAATTCATTATACCCATCCACCTGAATTTCTAAATTTGCAGTGTATATTTAAATGTCAAACTGTGCATGTCGATAAACCGGTTTTATTGCAGAAATGCCAAATGGCAAACAAAATTTTGGCAATACCTAAATAGCACAATATAAGTTAATTTTGTACAGTTATAACACTTTTACCCTGTATTGAATATCATATTGGTAGTTCTGTTCTACATAGACAGATGGGATAACGTTCCAAGAATTGTGTTCCCTTAAAATTAAAAGCTATGTTAATTTGAGTATCCTTAAAGTATAAATAATAACTAATATAGAAACAGACAAAATCTCTACAAAAACTGACCAGTGAGGCACAAGTCCCTAGTTAAGAATATACTCTTAGATTTACTCATTCTATTAAAAGATTAACAACATTTGTAATTTCGATAGTTAAAAAATATTTTTTCTTAATATGAGCTTATAAAATTAGTTTGACTTTAAAACGTTCAATTTGAAATGTATTCTAAATGTGAATGTATCAAGTATGCAATTTTTTCTTTGAAAAATTGTTTCCAAGAATTTAATACTTTCTTTAATTAAGAATTGCATTTAAAGGATATTTAAACTCCGAATTAATTCGAACGAGTAATCTGCATTATTTTCTAATCAAAACCGTTGCTTTAAACTTGAAACAACAAAAAAACATAAATCTTAAAAACATGTTTTTATAAATATGGAACCACAAATAAATGCTTATTCCTATACCCTAACTCATTAAAACTGGATTAAAGGTATAAACATGCTTGCACATGTATGTGACAGATGAAAAATATATATTTTTGTAGCTAGAGTTTTTGTTTAACATTTATATATCAAGTACATTTTATTCTAGCGATAACTTTCTCTGCTGCTCAGATATTGATAAAAATCGTTAACTGACATAATATTAATCGTATGTACATTTCTTAAGATATGAAGATGTTATATACACCAAATTACACAGTAGAAATCTAAAGCATTTATTGTCTACATATCAATGACATAGAGAGATTATTATACAGACTTGTGTTCAGGGTATTTCGTCGTCGAGGGCGTCGATGCATTCTTATTTGGCAATTGCTATGGTAATTGGATACTCCAAAATTTCCTATAAATACGCAGACGATAAGCTCAGTTAGGTATAGTTACCTTTGAATCCTCAAACGCACTACACAATTTCTAAACATGAAGTTCCTCATCGTCTTCGTCGCTCTCTTTGCCGTTGCCCTGGCAGCTCCTACTGACAAAGTTGAAATTAACCTTCTAAAGTCGGACGTCCAACCCGATGGCTACGACTTTAAGTAAGTAATTAGCACTGAGAGAGAGTAACTATATTTTCTGATCCTTATGTTTATAAACTACTATTTACCACAGTGTGGAGACTTCCGATGGTACCAAGAAGGAAGAATCTGGCCACCTTAACAACGCAGGATCTGAACATGAAGCTATTGCCGTTAAGGGATCTTTCTCATTTGTCGCCGATGATGGTCAGACTTACACCGTAAACTACATCGCCGACGAGAACGGTTTCCAGCCCCAGGGCAATCATCTTCCAGTTGTTCCAAAATAGACATCAAACTAGAAATGAATAAATAAAATGCAGATAAAATTCCTGCAGCATGTTGATTTTTAATTGTCGAACTTAAAGATATTAGGATGTTACACTGCTAAACATCAGGTATATGGACCACTGTACTATATACACATTTTAAGCAGAGGATAACAAACTTTCCGAATATGGTTTGGAAGTTTAGTTTTGGGAAAGAGATTTGTTTAAAAGTTGTTAAAGATGTTAAGAAAATCATTGGAAGTTTGGTAGACAAAACAGACATAAACAACCAATTTAAATCAGAAATATTTTTTGAAATCCAGAACAAAACATTTCAGAAGTAAAGTGAACCTTTTTTTTTAACTTCTAAGAAATACTGTCGTGATAATTTAATAATGAAAAGTTTCGTGACCTTTCCACTTGTTAAGCAAACAGTACAGACAAATAATGCAGATGTGTAAAAGTATGAAACTGACTGAGAGAAGTCTCTTCATTAAGTATATACATTCTTGATCAGCATCAATAATTACCAATCTCCGTCTGTCCTGCCTGTCAACATAAACTATGACATCTTCTTTGGCTGTTATATCGTTTTTTTATTAATGATTTGAATTGACATTTGGGTTAAGTGGTTTTACTCAAAATGAGCACATCAAAAAAAGGCAAAGGAGGGGGAAGAAATCTTTCTTCCAAGTGAAAGAAGTTATTAACATAAATATCTTCCCGCCATCTATTAATCTTTAGATTAATAAAAAGATCAAAATTTTCAAGAATTCCAGTCTATTTATTTATTTAAACATTAAGATCGCTTCCTAGACTTGAGCGGGGACGGGCAAATGATCGCCCTGGGGCTGGAAACCGTTCTCATCGGCGATGTAGTTAACGGTGTAAGTCTGACCATCAGGGCCGACAAATGAGAAAGATCCCTTAACGGCAATAGCCTCATGTTCAGTTCCTGCGTTGTTAAGGTGGCCAGATTCTTCCTTCTTGGTACCATCGGAAGTCTCCACACTGTGGTAAATAGTAGTTTATAAACATAAGGATCAGAAAATATAGTTACTCTCTCTCAGTGCTAATTACTTACGTAAAGCTGTAGCCATCGGGTTGGACGTCCGACTTTAGAACGTTAATTTCAACTTCAGTGGGTGCTGCCAGGGCAACGGCGAAGAGGGCGACGAAGACGATGAAGAACTTCATGTTTAGAAATTGTGTAGTGCGTTTGAGGATTCAAAGGTTACTATACTTAACTGGGCAGATCGGCTGTGTATTTATAGTCAATTTGCAGGTAAATATTTGGCATAACCAAAAATCAAGTTGGGTTTCTATTTTTGAGAAAGTTCGACTAGAAGATACCCTGTACTTAAGTATATATATAATTTCAAATAAATTTAAGGAGATTTTAACGATTTATATTACACCGTATAAAATATGTCATATATGAATAGAAAAATCGAAACCATTAGACCCAAATGATATAGGATAAATAATATGAATAATTATATAATAATAATTAGAAATTAAGAAGAGTTTTTGTTTTGGCTTTGACACAGACTTCAAATGGGTATTGACTTCTTTAGGTGTAGTCGGCGGAAATAGTTTCCGGCTAAGCGAATCAAAAAAAAAAAATTAAAAACCTTAAAGAAAAACAAATAATTAAATATTTCTACGGTATTTTTGGCTGGTTTTCATTGAGTTTGGAGTAAACGAGTGAATACGTGTGCATATATAGTAAATACATAAGAGTACAAGGGAACCCATGAGATTTAAAATCGTTTGATTGATTCATGAAAAATGCAAATTCGATAATAATTATCATTATGATTAAGATAATCGTGGCAATCACAAAGCTGCTGCCGCATTTCCTATGAATAGCTGCGTTTTTGTTTGCCTTAGAAGATTTTTTTTTTTTGTGATTTGTGATTATTTATGATTTGCTTTTTTTTTATAGATATGTTGGTGTGTTTTTTAAGATAATTTGTTAGCTCCGAGGTGCAATTAGTCATTTTTATTTTGGACAAACTCTTCTTAATTTGACGCATTGTTGTACATTAGCATTGGACATCATCATCATCAGCGCTCCTTGAAAAGAGCTCAGATCGCCAAAACACACAGCACAAATCGAAGAACTTTGAAGTGTTCGGTCGTAAATCAAATCGATAAATCAGAAGCACTCAGCGACTGGTGCCCTGAAAAATGCCGACTCTGAGAATGAGTCGATTGCTGTCACTGGATTCTTTTCCTTCATTGGTGATGATGGTCAGACCTATACCGTCAACTACATCGCCGATGAGAACGGTTTCCGGCCCCAGGGTGATCATTTGCCCAACAATAGAATTGGAAAATAAATTGTTAGGCGCACCAAGAGCTGTTCTTTTTAACTTGAATAATATATTTAATATTTAATAAAAGGCATACAAGCATAATCAAAATCTCAAATATGTATCTATAATTGGAATTTGACCTGGTTCAATTAATATTTATTTGCAACGAATAAATCACAATTATATTTATCAGTTTTGGGTCAATTTAAACTTCATCATTAAGAGTTATTAAAATGAGTTATTCGAACAATAAGATAATTGGGTCACAAAACCTAGATGCCGGTTAAATAATTCGTAGAGTGACTTTGCGAATGTATTTGACCGATGTATTTGCCGTCCAACAAAATATTCCAAAGTAGCTGAAATAATTAATTAAAATTATCTTTCAGCGGACTGAAGAAAGATGCGCAAAGTTGAGGAAGGTTTATTTCATAACATATATAAAACCAAACAAAAATAAAAAAATATATAAAAAAAAGTATGTGACAAAAAACATACGTACAAAATTAATGTAGAATCACGTAATTAAGTGTTCTTATAAGTATCAGAACAATATACGTAAGAATGCTCTACACCAACAACCAGATGTCGAGCTCAGAAAACTTTATCTATTATGGTGCCTAAGTGTCTTCGTATTTTGTATTTATATGGGGTATAATTCGAAGTTTCAAGTTTGGTCTATGTTATGTGAAGGCATATTTTTATCGCATAGGAAAGCTGTAGTTTGTGGCTCCAATGGCTGCCAGTCCGTAAGTGTTAATTTAGCCAATATGATGATTTGGCAACTAAGTTGATTAATTGCATTTTTATTAATTGAGCAATGGTATTGATTCACTCTTTCTAATCCGATTTCATTACAAGTAGGACAGCAATTGTCAACTATACTCGGAACAAATAAACAGCTCTTGTAAGTTATAAAAGCTATCAGTATTAGGCAGAATTATTATCATGGTCAGTCGGTATTTTAAATATATAATGATTTGAGACGAAAGTGTATGCATTAATTTGGTGTAGAATATATAAAAGGAAGCACCTCCATTCCAGGTAAACAGCATCCCTGTCTGAGTCGATATACCCATGTCAGCCTTTCTATCATTTTGTGTACGCAAATGGCGACTTTAAGAGCTAGAAAAGAGCTGTATATTCTATACAAATCCAGGTCACAATCTGTAAAATAAAGTTTTTACGACTTCAATTTATGATTTGGACATCGCTTTGCCTATGACTTCCACAATAAAAAAAATCCAAAAGTTTTTGGAAAACAATCTATTTATTCAATTTAAATTTGATAACGCTTCTTAGGCTGGAGATTTGGGCAAATGATCGCCCTGGGGCTGGAAACCGTTCTCATCGGCGATGTAGTGAACGGTGTAAGTCTGACCATCATCGGCGACATATGAGAAAGATCCCTTAACGGCAATAGCCTCATGATCAGTTCCTACGTTGTTAATGTGGCCAGATTCTTCCTTCTTGGTACCATCGGAAGTCTCCACTCTGTGGTAAATAGTAGTTTATAAACATAAGGATCAGAAAATATAGTTACTCTCTCTCAGTGCTAATTACTTACTCAAAGTCGTAGCCATCGGGTTGGACGTCCGACTTTAGAAGGTTAATTTCAACTTTGTCAGTAGGAGCTGCCAGGGCAACGGCAAAGAGAGCGACGAAGACGATGAGGAACTTCATGTTTAGAAATTGTGTAGTGCGTTTGAGGCTTCAAAGGTTACTATACTTAACTGGGCAGATCGGCTGTGTATTTATAGTCAATTCGTAGATCTCCAGTTGTCGCGCCAAATATTAAGAAGCGAGATTAAAATTTCCTAAAAAAAAAAAAACCAGTTTAGCATGATTAAAAAATTCACGAATCAAATCGTAACAACTGATAAAACGAATACTAATTTAAACTTGAAATAAAGTATATGCAAATAAATGTATGTCTAGCTGTTAAATAGATCTACACGTCATAAACACACACGCATCACATGCTTACACATATCAGAACAGACATAAATTAGACATTTATAAAATATACATTTTAAGTATAGCAAAAATATAAAGCGCAATTTATCGTATCAGTTTTCAGATTTAGTCACTTTTAAAAGTATATGTGTAAACTCCCGTAAAATTTTTTAAATAGATTACCAGATGCAGTGCACGAGAATAATGAATTTATTGACTTCAACTAAAACTTATTTATTTATTAAAAATTTCCGCAATTCCGCCTCTTTATTTGTAGCGAGATTGCTACACTTCAAAATCATACAAATAATACATTATTTAATCCTTATTTCAAAACATATTTATTTTAGATCGAAGTTCCTTAAGTTATAAATTTTACATAAAATATTTCTTATTTCATAAATGAAGAAAGTGTTTTAAAATATGTTAATGATAATGAGAAATAAAATTATATCAACTTTGATTTATAGCTCGGTTATTTTCTCTTATAAAAGGATTATGTTCATGTCTTAAACAATTTTTGTATCATTATTTTGAAAAACCATTCTTGACTTAAGAGTGATTTAGTCAAAGTGAGAACATCAAGACTTATACTAAAAAAAGAGCAGGAAAAATATTCAGATACTAAAAGTTATACCATCTGATAACAGATGTCACAGAACAGGGTGCGTGGAGCCTAGAAATACCGAAGAATCTCTGAAGAAGATTCATAGCAATCTAATGTCAAAGTTTGCCGTTCAAAATGCTGTGGCAGAAAAAGATGCTGGATAAGTTTTCTAGTACTCCTCCTTCCAAGTTTGGTAAGTGTAGCTGTTAAATTATTGGCTAAAAATATGTCTGTTGTTTCAAGTTTAAAGTCATCATCTCTAAGAGTGTTGAAAAAAGATGCCTTACTTTGATTCAGACAGACAGAAAGCCTGATGGACATTGCACAAAACCAATATATAAGATACCTTTGGTATACCATCAACACGGGCTTCTTTTTGAAGATCGCTATTTAAAATGGAATATTTGTAGAGCATAGATTGTTTCATATACAAAGTTTCGATAACTCTGATCAAGCATATCAGCGATATCGACAATAAAAAATCAAATGGTATTTGGAAAACAATCTATTTATTCAATTTAAATTTGATAACGCTTCTTAGGCTGGAGATTTGGGCAAATGATCGCCCTGGGGCTGGAAACCGTTCTCATCGGCGATGTAGTGAACGGTGTAAGTCTGACCATCATCGGCGACAAATGAGTAAGATCCCTTAACGGCAACAGCCTCATGTTCAGTTCCTGCGTTGTTAAGGTGGCCAGATTCTTCCTTCTTGGTACCATCGGAAGTCTCCAACCTGTGGGAAATAGTAGTTTATAAACATAAGGATCAGAAAATATAGTTACTCTCTCTCAGTGCTAATTACTTACGTAAAGCTGTAGGCATCGGGTCCGACGTCCGAATCCTGACGCACAATTTCAATGTCAGTGGGTGCTGCCAGGGCAACGGCGAAGAGGGCGACGAAGACGATGAGGAACTTCATGTTTAGAAATTGTGTAGTGCGTTTGAGGCTTCAAAGGTTACTATACTTAACTGGGCAGATCGGCTGTGTATTTATAGTCAATTCGCAGGTTTCCATTTAGCATAACAATAACAAAGAAATACAAAAAAAAATTCCGATAATCTAGCTTAGCATGAACTTGTTCCAAGATTGGTCGGCAGAAATGGATGCTTAAAATGGTAACAATCGATTTTGTGGTAAAATGAATATTAATTTAAACTTGAAATAAAGTATATGCGAATAAATGTGTAGCTATATTTGGATGCCAAGCAGTTAAAAGACCTAAATGTCACATACAAAACACACATAATACAAGCATATATAAAATATTTAAAATACATTTTGATGCCTGAGCTGAACGCGCTTTGAAAACCCGTCTAAATATTTGACTATATGCAAAATTTTGCCGAAGCTTATGCGAATCATATTCATATTAGTACAAATTGAGTAACATGTTTTTCGTAATAGTTACATATAGATAAATTCTACGCAAGATAAATTCTAATTTAGAGTAGATCTCAGATCAAATTTTAATCTATTTTAATGTGTTCAATTTTGGCTTTGTGTTTTTTTCAAAAGTTAATTGTTTTTATTTAAAATAAAAAATAGTACAAATATATTATATATAAACAGTTAAATTTATAAAACTTACTGTTTCTCTATACATACGGAAATTCTCAACCGGAGTGATTTGTTGGATTTTCAATTATTTGGCAACAAATTAACACATTTTGTCCTCAACATAGATAAAAACAAAAATATTAAAAATATAAACAAATAATGTGTTAATTATTATTAGCTTCTGTTACTCCATGTGGGCTGGAAGTATAAAAGCCAATTCGAATTGCGAACACAACAATTGCACAAGTCTGCAGTCCATCAACTCATTCAACTCAACATGAAGTGTGCTCCAGTCATTCTCTGTATTAGCATGTGCCTGGCCTGCTGCTCAGCAGCATCCACTCCAGATGTGGAAACTGTGAAGAACACAGCCGATGTGAAGCCCGATGGCTACAATTTTGCCCTGGAGACCAGCGACGGCACCAAACGCATTGAGGAGGCCATCCTCAAGAACATTGGCACAGAAAATGAAGCCATATCTGTGAAGGGTTCATACTCCTACCTGGGACCCGATGGCGTCACCTACACGGTGAACTTCGTTGCCGATGAGAACGGATTCCAGCCCGAAGGTACACACCTACCAAGGGTGTAGAGCTTCAGCGGCTCCTTAGCTTAAGTTTATAATTTTTATAAAGTAAATGAGAAGAAGAGAAATGCATCGATTGATATTGTGTGGGATGCAGTCACGATTGAGATGCATATGATTGAGGAAGTGGCCATTTTCAAAAAGATATTGCTTCCCCAAGCCAACAATGGGCAATCCCAATCAAATTAGTTATAAAAAGTCATCTCAACGTACTAATGGAAATTCAATTTAATGCGATTAACAATAATAATGCACGACACTAGCTACACTGACTGACTGACTGACCGACTGACCGACTGACTGATCGACTGATCGACTGACCGACTGATTGACTGATGCACAGCACAACACTTAGGGGCTAAATATTAGTTAATCCAGTTGGTTATCCAGTTGATTGGTGGCCAGTTACTTGGGTAAATGCGCACCTTCCGGCTGGAAGCCGTTCTCATCGGCCACAAAGTTAATGGTATACGTCTGTCCATCGGGTGCCACCCAGCTGACGGAGCCACGCACCGAAAGGGATTCGTTCTCTGTGCCGGCATTGTTCACTGTTGCCTCCTCGGTGCGAGTTGTGCCATCGCTGAGCTTGTAGCTGAACTTGTAGCCACCAATGCCAATGTTATCCGACTCATATTCCAAAACCTCAACATCATTCTGGGGGCGGGCACTGCTGCTGGTGGCGGCGAGCACCAGCAATCCAACGACTAGCATCTGTGTACAAGGATTAATTAGTTAATCGGTTAATCAGTTAATCAGAGTAATCACGTTGGTCAATTCGATCAATTCGATCCGTTGCCCATTTACCATTTTGAACATCCTGTTTAGATTGTTTCTTGTTTTGCGCTGCGTTTGAATAGACTCTTAAGCGTCCAATGGTGGTAATGCATCGGCTTCGCTGCATTTATATACCGCATTCAGAGATTTCTGCCAACGTCATAAATTTTGCACAATTGTTGAAGAAGACATACTAGAGACATATAAACATATATAGAGACGTCGGCTCTCGCGGTCGTCCGGTAATGTATTTAATTTACCAACAGTTCACCAATAGCCACCAGCCTCAAAGTGGCTCCGACAAGTAACATTTAACGTGAATCTCTGACGCGACATTACCAAATCCGCATTCTGGCTCTATAACTATCTCGTGCACTTGGTGGTTAGATTAAATATAATTTGTTAGAATATATATATATATATATATATATATATATATATATATAAAAATTAACCAAGTTTTGCTCTTACAATAATAAGCATACAATTAATTAGTTGTATTTTCAATTCGTTACTTAACAAATTCAGATTTTTCAATAAAAAATGAAATTTGATCATTTAGTTAATCTTTGCAGTGTGTGTCCAATTCGATTGAAAAATAATCAGGTGGGCGAATGTCACATTAATGAATGCGTAAATAGTTTGGCTTTGGTTATGTACAATATGTATACTGCGTACCAGTTGATGGTTTATGGCCTAGTTGGTCGATGTGTTTGATTTTTAATATTATTAGTCAAGCAATTGGCTGACCTAGCAACATTTAGCAATAGCTCCTCCGATTATCTCCTACGGAGAAGAGACGACAACTGTTGAGCCGCAAGTTCACCTCACAAGTCCGAAAATTGGACAAGAAGAGCTCTGCTGGCTTTTCGAATCGAAGAAAAACTCGCAATTTTGCTTGACTTCTGACATATGCAACGGCCTTTGCATCTTTATTCGATTGATGTACATATGCACAACGACTCGCACATATATATATATATATATATATATATATATATTTATTTATAGTGTGTATTCAGCATTTTACGTATATTTATTCGGTTTTTTTTCACCAATTTATTCCACCTTCGTTGACCGCTACTAATGAAGAAGCTGAAAATTGACAAGCTAGTCAATCAAGTTTTTGGGTGACCTTTTTCCAAAATTACCATAAAGCCTTTTTGACTCTTGTCTAGCCAGTTAGTTATTTACCCACAGGACATTGACAATATATAAACAATATATAAACTCCTTGCCGACTTTAGCGTCGTTAAAGTTTTTTAACATCAAGTTACATAGTTAAACTTTATATAAAACAAGGTGGGAAAAATAATCTGCAATTAAAAATTCGCATAAAAATGTTTTAGTAGACGTTTATTTTTAAATAGCTGACTTCCTATGGTAATTTCAATGGCATCCAAAACATTAAAATCCGTTAGATAAACTATAAGGAAGTTTATAAAGTGGCCTCCAATTGCAGCTTGCCAAAATATTCTGAATGAAAACGATTTCAAGAACATTTTGGCAACTATCGTTTCCATAATGCACGCTAAACAATGATTAAATATATAACAAAAGAAGCAACGTTTTTTTTTTTTTGGTAAAACATTTATTTAAACATTAAGATCGCTTCTTAGGCTGGAGATTTGGGCAAATGTTCGCCCTGGGGCTGGAAACCGTTCTCATCGGCGATGTAGTTAACGGTGTAAGTCTGACCATCATCGGCGACATATGAGAAAGATCCCTTAACGGCAATAGCCTCGTGCTCGCTGCCAGGATTCTCGAGCTGACCCTGCTCCTGGTGGGAGATACCGTTGGATGTCTCATAGCTGTAGCAAAATAAGGCAATGATTAAGCGAAAGAGTCCTATGATGGTCCTGATGAGAATGACTTACCCAAAATTGTATGATTCGGGTCCAACATTAGATTCGTCACGCAAAGTTTGTGCGTTGCTTTCGTCAGTGGGTGCGGCCAGGGCAACGGCGAAGAGGGCAACGAAGACGATGAGGAACTTCATGTTTAGATATTGTGTAGCGCGTTTGAGGGTTCAAAGGTAACTATACTTAAGTGGACTAATCGTCTGCGTATTTATAGCGAAGTCTAAAAACGCAACTTCAAGTCTCTCAAGGGAGACAATAATAAAAAAAAAAACTAGTTTACAGCCGACAGTGACCAAAAATACACAACTTAAATTAAATATGCATACATTAGTAAATACATATTTATATATATATATAAAATGTACTCAAACTAAAACTAAAAAAAAATAATGGCCAACTTAGCATATGTAAATCAAACGCGTCACTTGACTGACTTAATTGCCATATTCTAAATACATATCTCATATAACTGGTGTATTGTATTTATATCAATCTTCGCTTTTTGTTTCCATCTTCACTGTCCCTTTCCAGAGAAACCCAAGAGATACAAATATACAAGAAGCCGAACTGTTGTATCTCCAAGAGCTGAGCATCGTCAAGGTCATCGTCTGGCTGTTTGTCTGTCTCCATGTCTGGCTGCGTGATGTGGCTGGCAACTGGCTCCATACGCACAGACCCAATCAGAGATGCAGAGACTGAGAGTTGGAGTTACCGGTTGTGCGGAATCTTTTTTTTCGGTTTTACTTCTTGTTTAAGTATAACTTTGGCGTCATCATCAACGCTTTGTTTCGATATGGCTTGCCGAAATTAGCACTTAAACGTTAATGGCAATACGTTAAAACCACGTTTTTGTATTTTGTATCTACCAATCTACCAATCTACCAATCTACCCATCTACCCATCTCTATAGGTCCCACATATATAGTATAAAGTACGTATAGCGCGAATTTCCATATGTAAATGCCACATTGCCATCGGGGCCTCTTATAAATTGTCGATTCTTAATTACTTAACCAAAGAAGCGCGCGATCATAATTGAAATACTTACAAATAAATAATTCAATTAACTGGAGACAAGTCCACTCCATGAAGCAGTCAAGCAGCCAACCCAGTTGGTTGAATCGCTTAAATATATCTATGAACTATATGCCCACTTTTATAGCATACTTTTAGTCGATCTACGAAAACTGAAAAAAAAAAAAAACGGTTTGAGCGCTGATTATCTCAATTTGTTGAATATAATCCAAGGCTGCAGGCCAAACCACTTTTATTGTCATTATTCGTTTGTCTGACCTTTGGCATTAGTTTGTAAATCTAACCTTATTAACTGCTTATAAAGGTACGAATTAAACAATATAAATAAATTAAATAAAAACACATATATCTTGTTGGATAATGATTGTTTGATTGTCTTAATATTCACATTCGTATTATATATTTACATTTTTAAATTGAAGCTTTTATTTGGGATTTATTTATATAATTTCTATACTGACCATATTTGACTAAAGTATTTTTTTTACGTTTTTCACATCTCTAGCTTTTAATCCAAATTTATATCTGTATGTTAAAAAAAAAGTTATATATATATAGGTTAGTTTTGATCTGGCTTAAGAAACTTATTTACCAGACATAAAAACTGCTATAGGTAAAGTATATTTTTAGAGTTTCGACTAAATTTAAATCAACTAAATTCTTGTATGTTTAGTATTTTTTTAATACTTTATTGAATTGCGTATAAATTTGAAAATACCAAACATAACACTTAAACGCAAACTAAATATATATTAAACAAAACAATAATATTCCTTGATGATCCATTGAGAAACTAAAGAGCAACTCAACCGGCCAGCGATGATAGAGATTTGGGTGATAGTTTACGGTTCTTAAGACCCGGACGACGAGATGGTCTTCCATTACGAGCATAGTTATTGGCATTCTTAAGATCTTCGGCTAAAGAGCGATCATTGATCAGATCACCCGTCTCATCGCGATGCGTGCCATTTGGCAGAGTGTAACTAAAATTGTGAATGATGATGATTATCTTCCAATAATTGTTGATCGATTTCAATGAACTTACCCAAACTCGTAGCCCTGTCTAGTGGGTATATAGCTAAACTGTTCGATAACCACATTGCCCAGTTGTATATCCAACACAGTACCTGGTGCATATGAGGCAGAAGCACTCCACAGAACACTAGCCCACAACAGCAGCAGCGGTAGCAACCAAACAACGCACCTGCCAAAACCCGAATTCGAATTATGTTGTTTCATATTGTGTGGTTCCACAGACGCAACCGTCGGCCCTCGCAGTTAACAATAGATTGAAGCCATCAGCAGCCATCAGTGGCACACATAATGAGCCAACCCGCCAAATGATACCCAAAAAAGAGCTGAGTAAGCCAAGAGGTGCTGGTAACACGATTGCTTCATCCAGCTGTCCAGTTCACATTTGCATTTGCATAAGGAAAGCAACAAAGTGAGAAAATCATATAAAACAGAAACCTACAAATCATTGCACATGTTGGATTTGTGGATATAAAAACAAAGGCAAACGTTGAAGAGCATTTATAAACCAAAACACATTGGATCAAAGCTAGGCCGACTCAGAAAATGCCCTAAAATTTCATACATTAATATAATTTATCTTGGCTTGAAATCACTTTCTAAAATCTTGGCAGATATTTATAAATATTTATGTATCTGTATTTTAATATTGTTATAGCCATCCTCGAAAAGTTAATAAGCTCGTTATAAACGAAATACCCTTCATTTTATTTCGGATTTCGTTTTGAGCTTCTGCCGTGGACTCATTAAACAAGTTGTCTCTCAGTTCAGCGCAGAGCTTTGAGCTGATCTTGGTGCTGATCTTTGAGCTTAGCTGTGTCAACAACCAATTGAGACGAGCTTTTGATTCACTCTTTGTAAACTCTACACATTTAAATACCCATTATTTAAATACCCTCTAATTGTCGAAAGAGCTGTTTACATTTGTGTGTTAAGAAAGTAACTCTGATAAAATCAACTGCAATATAAAAACAAATTAAATTTATTTAGGTAATTAATTTAGAGAGTAAGTTAGATTTCAGTTTGTAAGAAAATAAAGACTAATCTAAATTATAAAATATAAAGTATTTATTTGAATATAGATGACAAAAATAGAAACAGAAAACAGCTTAAATTTAGGAATTCTCTTTGGGGGCTTTCACTTTATGGGCCGTTACATAGGGCTGGAAGCCATTCTTGTTGGCCTTGTAGAGCACCTGATATTCGTAGCCATCGGCCGATATAAAGCTATAGCCCCCACGATATTCCACGGACTTTGGCGTCGACACTTCATTCGGCACCTCAGCGATTTGCTTATCAGGATTCGCTTTCACCTTGTATGTGATATCCTCCGAGCGACGATAGCCATTATCTGTCTGAAAGCTGTACAAGAGTTGGTTCAAAGGTTTTAGGAAGTACCTTAATTTCATTGCTTACTTGAAATGCACCTCCTCCTGACGCTCTCCTACATTATCCACAGCAGCAGCAGCCATGGCCAGAGATAGAAGCAGTAAACCGATCGGAAACTATGCAAAGTAAAGAAATCAAAATGAATCACTGCAAATTTGCAAACTATGTTTTCATTTTTTGTAGTTAAATAACTAACCGATGTCATTGTGCGTTAAATATATTCTTTTAATAATATATCCAAAATATAAGTTATAACTTTTGTAAGAGTAGAATTTATTTTGCGCACTGTTCGTCTTCGTTTCTTGATGCCAACTAATAAAGCGGACAAAAGTGGTCTTTACCAGCGACTCAGATGAGCAAATCAGCAGAAATAAGTCGGAAAGATAATGAAAACAAATATCTAAACTGCCGGCCAGCCCCAAAGAGTCAGGCAGTGAGTCCGATGGCGTCATAGTTTATGGCCACTCTTTTGTTCTAAGGCAAATTTTGTTTTAAGCCCAAGCAGCCACAACAATAACAATTACAACAACAATAACAATAAAACTGACAATAACAACAACATACAAGAAAGTTAACTAAATCATTTAAGGCGAGTTCTTACCTTGTTTAGCCAAATCAACAAAATTTACCGATGTTGCTATTATTATAATTTTAATTTTATTTTGTGCTGTGATCTTTTAACAACATTTTGTCTTCTTAACTTTAAGTCTTTATTTTGGATTTCTTAGAATTATTGTCCAATGTTTTCGAATTGAAGATTTTTTTAATGTACACAAAAGATAAAATATTAAAATCAGTTGTATTTTAATTAACCAGCATTTTTATGGATATTAGTCAGTCAAATGGAAAAAAGTTTATAATGATTTTTTACCAAAAATAGATAGCTGACAAAAGAAAGCAAACAAATATATATACATTTATACAGCCAAATCGAGTTAGCCATGTTCAACTGTTTGTATGAACTGTTTGCAAAAACTTTAACTTGAATACATTATTTGACTTTTACGATAACTTTACCAAATAAAATAGCAAAGTTAACATGTTTTGATATGATTTCAAATTTAAATCAGAAAGTCCAAAATATTCAGATTTGTACACTATACAAACTTATCATTGTAACTATTATTATAATTTTAATTTGTGCTGTGATCATTTAACATTTTGTCATCTTAACTTGAATTGCAGATTTTTCGTAAGAGGTATTTTAATATTTAAATCAATCAGTCAAATGAAGTGTATATTTTTATATCTGGCAAAAGGAAGCCCATAAAATATTAACCTTATTAAATATATAAATAAATATATACATATATATATATATAAGCCATTTACACAGCCAAATCGAGTTAGCCATGTTCAACTGTTTGTATGAATTGTTATCAAAAACTGTAACTTGAAAACAGTATTTTATTTAAACGATAACTTTACCAATTATTTTGCCCTAGTCGAAACCTGTCGATTCTAACTTTTTTTTAATATAATTTTAAATTAAAATCAAATTATTCTACTCTATATGATATTCACATTGTACGTAGGCTGTCAATGTGGGCTGCGGTTAATTAATCAAACGAGTCTGCATTTAAATGTTTATTTAGCCGTGTTGAAAAACCTATACTGAAGAACCCTCACCCTGGTCGAATGCACGGCTAATTCGATGGCAGAAATGATGGCAATTAGATCGTTTCGCTCCGTCAAAATGCACTTTATGAATTTGAGATTTTGGCAAAATGCGGGCGCGAAATATGCGCAATGGGTGCGTATCAAAATGATCAAGGGATGTAGATGAATAAGCGAGATTGATTGGGAGAGAGGTAAGTGGGGGGAGAGACCGACAATTGTTGGTTTAAGCAGCCGGTGCAGCGTTTGGTGCGAGCTGGCATGGCGGGAGTGGTGGTTAGTTGGTGGTTAGGTAGTTGGGTGGTGGTTAGGTGGTTTTTGCTTGCTTTGTTGGTGGATGCTCTAGCATCGCACTGGCAACAGCTGACGCTGGAACAGGTTCACAAAATCCACAGCGCCTGGGAATCCGTCAGCTGCGCGCCAGCACATTACAAGTAGGACAAGCTGCAAACAACATTGCCATTAGCTACCATGGCCATAGACAGGGACAGTGTGGCCACCCTATCTTCACCCCCTCCCTCACCACCTTCGTCCATGCCTCAAATGCGGCAATATTAGCGGCATCACATCCACATCCACATCGAGTCACAGTCACAACTTGCCTCGACGAGCATTGGCAAAAAGTTAATAGACGATTGACTAAAGCCGACAAACGTTGTCCTCTTGCCCCGTTGCCCTGTTGTCCTGGCCAGGGGCTTAGCACCCCCTGATCCTTTTTTTTTGGACAGGCAAAGTGCATTAGAACTGCACATGGACGGGGAGGACGGGGTTGCTTTTGCAGGTGTTGCCTGTGCGCCGTGCCTGATCCTTATCTGTTCTGCCCTCAAAGATTGCCTTTGAATTAAAAGTTTTGTTTGCGGAATTTGTTGTTTTTACCGATTAGTTGCAGCCTGAACAGATTTCATTTCATTTCATTTTTCTCTTTTCAATTTTAACAATTGCGCCAATCTCGATTTATTAGAATTTTTTCATTTGTTAGCATTAACAATTAAAATTCAATTGAAATTTCGTCAAACGATAAAAACTAATCCAATCTTAGATGAAGATGCAAATTAGTTAAAAATACTTCAATTGAAAAGACTTTTTCGAGATGAATATCAATTTATTTTAATTTTTGAAATAAATTTAAACATATAATAAAGAAAATAGAAAAATATTCAAAAATAAGCTTACATATATTTGAAATATTTATAAATAATTATAGATAATTTCTTTCACTTTTATTTTAAATTTTATTTTAATTTAACTTGTATTTATTTTTTTAAAAAAGTTTTGTTGACTTTTAGATAGTTACTTTCAATTTTGTGCAGTGTAATCGCATTGGCCCAGTTTTTGGTTTTCATTTTCAAATGCAATTCGATGTTATGCACGTGACTGACCCCCGGGGTTCAACAGGTTGTGGTCAAAAGCAAGTGTTGGCCATATATATAACTCCAATGTTCGTCGATCAGAGCCATCAGTGAACAGAATGAATCAGACAACATTGGGTGCATTGCTTGGCGTCATCGCTGGTGGCATAATGCTGGTGCTGGGACAGCCGGCGGGTTATCCGAGCTCTCGTCCTCCAGCCACATATCTGCCAGCAAAGCCACCAGCACCGCCTGCACCACCTAAGAACAGTTATGGCCCACCTAAGCCGCCACCGAAGCCACCAGCGCCCGCACCCAAGCCCACTTATGGAGCACCGCCGCCTATGCCAAATCCACCAGCTCCGCCACGCGATAGCTACGGACCACCACCCAGCAAGCCCAATGAACAATATTTACCGCCCACCGGCAATGGGAATGGAGGTGATGGTGGTGAAGGAGGTGGTGAAGTTATTCCCATTATCAAGTTGGAATCCAAAGTGAATACGGATGGATCCTTTATGGTAAATAGTGTAGACTCAACTATGAGCAGCTGTTCACTTCTAATTGTTGCTCACCTTTGCCCAGTACGAATATGAAACGGGCAACGGCATCAAGGCCGAGGAAACGGGCTACCTGAAGAATGCCGGCATCGAAGGAGAAGAGGCTCAAACCGTAGAGGGTTCCTTCTCCTACAGCAGTCCCGAGGGCGAGAGCATTTCGTTGACCTATATCGCCGATGAAAATGGTTTCCAGCCGATGGGCGAACACTTACCGACGTCGCCACCCATTCCACCAGAGATCCAGGAGGCACTCGATCTAATAGCCGCCGGCGGAGGTTGTCATGGCTGCGACGACAATGAGACTGGCGATGGAGGAGGCGATGAGGCACCAGGCTATGTCTATCGCAGAAAGTAATTAAATTAATAATTGTAAATGGCAATAAAAGCAACTTTCCCAAACAGGTCCTTTTTGGCCGACTTATTCAAAATAACAAGCAAACACCAAACATGAAATTGGCTTGAACCAGGTGCCTCTGATGTGTCCTTGCCCTTCAAATTGGCTGGCACACTTTACTTGAGGTCTGCTCAACAACACCTCCCACCCCTCTCTTTCTCGTCTTACCACAACCCCGTCTGTCTGTGACTGTGTGACTGGCAACACATGTTTTTCGCTCTTGTCCTGTTGATCGCACAGCGTATCACAGCCATTAGCCTCGGGGGGAGGTTGCTGCCTGTTCAGATATGATGAAAACATTAGTGTCCTCGCATATTCTGACACAGCGCACAGGAGCGCATTCGACACGTGGCAGTTGGGCCGCAAACGATGTGCAGGTGCATGCTACATTTATGCTTAGTTTTCAATGATGAAAGAAATTGCGAAGTTAGCAAAAATAGTCTGTAAAGTAGAGATAATAAATCTTATAAAAAAAAAGATTTTTAAATGAACTAAATTTTTTTATCCATTTAATATTTTTAATTTTGTATATATCTTTTTTTTATATAACATTAAAGACAGGCTGAAAGAAATTTAGAAAAGAGGAAAAATAGTCTATAAAGTTTGAGCGAAATTAATAAGTTCTGCATTCAAAAAAAAAAGAGCTATAAATCCTCTTAAAAAATATATTTTTTTAAGTAAACAATTTTTTTCTTTGTAACAATTTAATTTTTAGTTTAGTTTATATAACTTTTTATATAATCTTAAAAACAGTCTCATTCTGAACCTACTTTTATACAGTTAACAATTGGGCCCGTTGTAGCCCGCAGACCGCTCGGGGCGACTGGCAAATCACGACCCACCCTAAACCACAAATAGTAAAACGATACACACCAAATATATTAAGGTATTATCAGATTGGGGAAGGGGGGTGGTAGTTGGTGGGTAAGTCGTCAACTGCAAAGGGGACAAGGGGTGGCAATGTCATTGACGAAAGCGAATGCGATTTGTATATGGTGGCTTTACAGCAATAGCAACAACAGCAACAACAACAACAACAACAACAGCAATAGCAACAACAGCAACAACAACAGCAACAACAACAACAACAACAACAGCAACAACAACAACAATATGGATAAGGACAACAAACGATCGTTTAATTTCAATTAAAAACATTTGCCTTGGCACAGCCCAAAAGCCAAAAAAGGACCAATCTGATGATGATGTGGTGTGTGTGTGTGTGTGTGTGTGTGTGTGTGGGGGGGGGGGGGGGAGGATTAGGTAAAGGAATACGCACACTTGCTACAAGGGCGCGCTTAGCTTGGCTTAGTGCTTTGGTGCCGTGATGTACATGATGTTGCACTTGCTACCACTGTGCGGGACCTGGAACGGGACCAGAACCAGAACCCGGACCAGAAACAGGACCAAAAAGGGATGCTAGGCCAGCTGCTTTGGCTGGTGGCGAGTGCGAGTGCGAGTGCGAGAGTGAAAGTGAGAGTTAGAGTGAGATAGTCGCAAAGTGCGTAGCAATGTCAGCTAGAACGGGTACAATGAGGCTGAGGCTGAGGCTGTGGCTGAGGCTGATGCTGGGAATTCTTGCACTTGACGCCGCAGTGTTTTGACACTGCAAGCCGTAACAAATCCAAACAAGGATATATAGGGGAAGCTGCTGCGGCTGTTGCTGTTGCGTCGGTATAAAAGCAATGCCCGGCTTCCAATTGGAACACAGAATCGAATTTGAACGCGAGCGATGCACACGACAGCTCAACTGGATAGCCTGGAGTTGGATGAGTCACCACAGGCCCAAGGACACAAGTGTCCCAACAGCATGATCTTTCGCATCGAACAACTGTTGCCGGGCGCCGCAACAACAACAACAACAACAACAGCACCAGTACCACCAACAGCAATTGTTGCTGCCACAGCGATGGCAACAACCACAAACACCACAAAGCGAACACGTCCGAATTTAAGGCCAGGTGTTTATACGGCACAGTATACGCCAAAGGACACGTGCTCCAGTGGTGTGCCAACAGCGGCACTTCTTAGCTGCATGGCCATGCCCACGCCAAGTGATGCCCATGTCCACTGCACCATGGTCAATGGTGAGTTGGCCATGTCTGCGACACTGCTACGCCAGATCAAGCTCTCCGAGGACATCTACAGCTTTAATGCACTGTTCGAGCTGCACGCAGGACAACTGCGCATTCGCCTCGTGCGCGATGTGGCGCGTGAGGATGAGGTGGTTGCCTGGTTTGACGAGGAGTTGGTACTCCTCATGGGTATACCCTTTCTTACACCACTTAACATTCAAGGTGAGCTGATGTTAATTTAAACAAAAATTTAAGTCATAATAAATTAATTTAAGTCAAAAAATTAAAATAATAATAAATAAAAAATGTAATAAGTAATTGAAAGCTAAAGATTAAAAAAAAAACCAAGTAAATACCTTAATATTTTATAAAATTCGTAATTTCTTGATTTGTTATGTTAAACAAATATTTAAAAGTTATTTGTTATAAAAAACCAAAGTAAATTAATTAAGTAAATATATATTTTACAAAATTTGAAATATCTTATTTAAAAAAGTAAATTCAAATATTTTAAATTTTTTCTCGTCCCATTGATTTAATTACAAATTTTAATATTATTTCTAAACTCTTTTTAAAAATAATTTTAGGCAACAATCGCTACACCTGCCACCTGTGCCATCTGACCTTTGAGACGCCGCATCCTTTGAAGATACACCTGGCTCTGGGTTGCGGTCGCAGCGTTATGGATCTGCTCTGGATGCGTTTACATTATGCACTTAAATCGGCGGCACGTGCCACCACCACAATAACACTCTCACCCACTCCGGCCACCTCATCTACATCGTCAGCATCGCCCAACAGATCGCCGCCACCGCCAGCAGTTGCTCTTGCCCAGGTGACGCCTCCATCGCGTTTCTCTGCCTTTCGTCCTTTGACGGCAATGCAATCGTTGACCTTGCCACTTGCGAGTCACTCGCAGCCCACTTCCTACCTGCCCTCGATTGCGATGGGTGCACCACTCTCGGCGCATCCAATGAATGCAGCCGCTCAGATCGAGGCCATCGTCAGCAATATGGGTGCCTCGAAGCAGGGACACCTGTGCATTTACTGTGGCAAGGTCTACTCCCGCAAGTATGGTCTGAAGATACACATTCGCACCCACACGGGCTTTAAGCCTCTCAAATGCAAGTTCTGTCTGCGTCCCTTCGGCGATCCCAGCAATCTCAACAAGCACGTTCGCCTCCATCTCCAATCCCAGCCCGGCGTCGGGGAGGAAGACGACGCTGATTCGAGTTTCCAGTGTCAGATATGTCATAAGACGCTCGCCCGCGCCAGGGATCTGCAGCGACACATGGAGACGCGACACCCTGGTGGATCAACCACAACAACCACCACTAGCAGCGCTCCACCATCAACAACTACAACAACAGCATCTGCAGCAAACACTACAACAACAACACTGTTGCCCAATCACAGCTGATGGAGGCGTGGCAGCGTTTTATTTTTATTATTTTAGCGTTAGGCGTCCTGCTGTGATAAGTAGTAGAATAGTTGTAAAAAATCTAACAATTTATATATGATATAAATATATTTTAAATTAAGTAAAATCAGAAATAAATACGAATTTTTTAATTTATAATTGTGGATTGAAATATGTAAGGATTATGCCGAGTCGGCGCCAGTTTTCGATTACTTCAGTTTACATGTCGCCCCTAAAAGTATGCAGCATATTATTTGGATCGCAGACAACTTAGCCAATACATCAACCAAGTTTGTGTCGCTGTTTTTGCAACCTGTACCTGTACCGAAATGCCAAACAAAATAAAACAAATTCTTATAAAAGCAGATTCAGTTAAAAAATTAATATAGATTTAGAATTTAAATGACGACTTTCCCCAATTATATTGAAATACAACATACAATCTAAATCAATTTTTAAATACCTTTATTCAATTCAATTTCAAGACGTATTCAAAGTGCAAATCTATATTGAACAATGCACAAACCATATACTTAATTATATGATCATAAACGCAATTACTCACACATATGTGTGAGTTTATACATGTATATATATATATATAGATATATAATGAATTTAGCATTCTGTTTCGAACACTCGTTCACACCTCTGTTCTCAGGCATATTAATTGGGGTACAGCAAAGCAAATCACAAGTTGTATTTTAGGTGTGTGCCAAAAGCAGATCGTACTTAACTACTATTTATGTATACGTATATATTTATGTGTGTGTTTGTGTGTGTGTGTGTGTACTTTTGTGTGTTGTGTGCAGGTAGAAAAACTGTTGAGCAAAACATTTCTTGCGATCTAAAACAATCCACAATACAAGATTGATACATAGTGTAAAAAATGCGACGGTAAGTTAAGTTAATATGTATATATATGTATGTAGTATAGATCGGAGCATAAAGTTAACTATATATTGTGGTGTTTCTTTCGATATTGGAACTAGTATGTACATTAAGTTTGATAGTTTTGAACAAAATGTCCTTGTTTTTAAACACACAAATCTTTCATTCTTTTCTTGGTTTTTTTTTAACAGTTTAAGGCACATTCCTCAAGGAATATCTATTCCAGAGTGTCCCTTGGGGGTTGTTTCAAGTAGTTTTGTTTCCGATAAAAACTTAGTATGTGGCATGGATGATAATTCATATATAAGTATGCATGTCTGTCTGTATTGGTGTGTGTGTGTGTTTTGTATCACTCAAAAGCACTTATATATAATATTATTTAAACTGTATATATATATATATATATATATATATATATATGTTTTAGCTATTTATATTACTTCATTTTGGATATATGACGATACGTTTGTGTTGGCTTTAAAGTCTCTACTCGTTATATAAGGTTTATATTTTAGACACCGATCGTAAATTCTTAATAGATATAATTAGGAATACATACTATTTATATATATATCTAATTTGGGGGGAATATTGGAATTTTTTATTGCATTTGTAAAGATCGTAACATAAATCCTTATATGAAGCACACTTGGGTTCGGTTAACTATGGATTACTAGTAATTATGGTTAGTATTACTTGATTAGTTTCTGTTTTTAGTTAGCTCAGTGGCATTAACAATATATTATTTAGTTCATGTTAATAACATTTATTACAGTTACAGTTAATAAAAGTGTGAATGCATGAATTTTATTGTTTGTATCTATGTATATAATTTTCTCGAACATGTACATATATTTTTATATATATTTAAGAAGTTTTGGTTGTATTACAGTTGCGTGCTCGTCATTGTTGTTCCCGCTGTTCTTTAAGTTAAAAAGATTTTAAGAGTTTATTGTTTTATCAAGCATTTTGTAATTTTGCTAACGCATTTTTCTTAAGTTTTAAATGGAATCTTTGTTCTCATTTGTTTTTTGTTTGGTTTTCAATGGGGAAACCTGTGTTTTAGTACTTTCAAGGTTTTATTAACTTGGCTTAATTGAAATACTGAACTGCTGAACACACACTGACAAAAATGTACGTCAAATTTTTTATGAAAGTACAATTCATTTTTTTTTTTGATTTTTTGTTTCTTGTTTTTCACTCTTAACTTTTCATTAATTTAATTTTAATATGTATTTAATTATATTTACGAGTATAAGTGTTTTTTTATTAGCAGTACTCAAAATGTTTTTATTTGAAGACTTGAATGTTCACAATTGTTGTTAGTTTTTGTTTTGCATGACAAAACATTGGACGTTTGGTATTTTTTAATATTTTTTTTAATTTCTTAATGTTTAGATTCAATTTGTATGTACTTCAACAAATTGCTTAAAGCTGCGCACAAGACTTTGTCTACACTTTCATAAATTTATACATATACATATATATATATATACATATATATATATATATATATATATATATATATATATATATATATATATATATACATAATAGTTAATCAGTTTAAATTCAAAATACTCTCAATATATATATATATAATTTTTGTTTTGTTTTTGTTTGTCAAAGGTTGATGCTTGCTTAATAATTAAAAGACACACAGTATTTAAGTAAAACTATCTCTACTTATAAGGTTTACAACAATGCCTCTTTATCTTTCAACATGTTAACCCTTTGCGATTGAATTCGTCCGTTTGTTCATTAAAGTCTGATCTATGCATTATTAGGTAAGGCATTATGCACTTGGGAAGGATTCGGTTGCTCGTTGTTAAAATAGAAAACCAAATTAAGGTTAGGGAAGACAAAAAAATTGTCGGATAAACAAAATAATTTACAACTGAATAATTGCTATATCAATTTAATTTACTCTGTTTTAAGTGAACTTTAAATTCCGAATGCCATTTTCTACATAATAATTAATAGACTGTTCCTCAATGAGACTTTATTGCAGTACTTATTGCTGTTTGTTTAACTTTAGTATGAGTGTGAGCAGTTGTGCGTGTGTGTGTATGTGTGTACGTGGAGGCCAACAAAATGGGTTTTTTCTTAATTAAGTTACAGTTCACAATTTGTTGAACTTAAATCTGTTTTTCTTGTTTTTCCATTTTTTTGTTATCAAATACCCTGCAACTTCTTTTATTTATCACAGTTTACATCAGAGATAGTTTAAACATGTTTTATGTTTTTACTGTTTTGTTTTTCCCTTCTTTTTTTTGTTTTTTTTTTTATGCAAAAATAAAAGCAAGCGGTTTGAAATTTGTGCAAGCATTTTGAATGGTATTTTGGTTTTTGGTTAGATCATACAATAGATTATAATCATGCCAAGCCTCGATTTTCATTTTCCGTCAAACAAGATGCTGTTTCTTATGACTAAATTATATATATATATGTTTTTTTATACTGTTTTTATATATTTTATAAATCAAATCCCAAGGCAACTGTCTGGGTTTCTATAGTAGTAATGTCAGTTGAGTGTGTGTGTGTTTGTGTGTGTGTGTGTGTGTGTGTGTGTGTGTAAATGTGTGTGCTATCGCAATCATTTTGGTTCAAATGCGAACTGAGCTAAGCTGAGCTGATATGTTGATATGTCCTCAACTATCGACCTTTCGAGCGTTGTGTTTTGGGTTTTTGATTTTATTTGTATAAGTTTTAAGGTATAACAATAAGTTTAAATTAAGCATGTGATGTGTTTGTTATAGTATAATTAAAATTGTGTGTGAAATAAACATCAATTTTACTTTTGAAGTATTTTTATTTTTTTTTTTGTTTTAACGTAATTATAATGTAATTATTTGGAAGCAAAAGATGGCATATCTGTTTATCATTTCGGTTTTTCTTCAATTTGTTCATTTTTCTCTCTTTTGTTTTGATTGCTGCTTACACAAACATTTACAGAACACAATTTGAAACAAACGCAAACGTATCAACAAAACTGTTTGAAATTACAATATTAATTACAATATATATAAATAAATGTTTAAAAAAATGTCTTCTTGGATCATTTGCATCATTCGATTGATTTGATAAATAAAATGTAAAAAGGTTATATACATACGTAGTATTAACCGTGGGGTGTATATGTGGAAAATGCTAATTGTCGTTTTTTGTTATTTTTTTTTAAATCTTAGTTTTGTACTTTCGACGTTGAATACATTTTTTGTTCTAATTTTTTTTGGTGAAACTATAATTGGTACAACAAATAGAATGGCAAGTAGTATAAAATATACCTGCAGACGTTTTGTGCTTGCAGCATGTATGTGTGTTTGTGTGTATGTGTGTAGAAAAATTTTGAATATTTGGTTTTGCTTTGTTTCAAGAAATACATACAATAAATACAAATCTCCAATTAATTAATACAAACAATAAACATAAATAGTACAACTAGCTCAAGATCAAGTTTAAAAAAACAATTACAAAATTATTTATTATGTATACTTTCAGTAATGCTCATTTGTTGTCTTGAGAGTATTGAAATGTAGAGGAAACTAGAATCGAGTTTACAAACATATTTCAGCTTATATCATATCATAATGAATAGGAAATTGGCAATACGGTGAGCGAGGAGTAGAAGGAATCAACAACATACTTTACAATCATCATCAATCAGAATTCTTTTTGTTTTTTTTTTTGTCTTTCTTATTTTGTTGGGCGGGCTTTTGCTTAACTAAAACACAAATCGTCTACATATATATGTATATATATATATAGTATATCAATGATATATATATATATAATGTACGTATTGGTAGTAGTAGTATGTAGTATATGTATATAAATATATATATATACATATATATATATTTACTAAGGTATTTAAATATGTTTGCATGATTATGTTTAAGGGATGACCAAAAAGAAAATTAAAGGCTTTCTTTAAGTTGACATATTTTCGACACATTTTTATGCTATACACAAATTGCAGTTAGAGTTGTCTTGTTTGTGTGTGCGTGTGTTTTTGTGTGTGTGTGTGTTTGTCTGCACATGCCTATGTTGTCGTTGTTGCAATCTCAGCGTTGTTTGTTGCTGTCGCAGCTATACTCTCCGACTTCTTCTGCTGCTGCTGCTCAGCCAACTGCTCCGATCCTGTTGTGATGCTGCTATCCACGCGATCATCGCTGATTTTGCTGCTGTTGTTGTCGTTGTTGGCGTGGTTGCTGTAAAATTAAAAAATAATATATTATATTTATCTTTATCCATATTTAGCTATGATTCATGAGTTAATAGAAGCAAAATAATTTAAATAAATAATTATACACTTTTTTATGCAGACTTCTGTTTAATTTTGACGACTGTCTTCGCCAAACGTTTAAACAATTGAAGCTGAATTTAAGTCACGTTTTTAATATACAATAAAAATGTCAAATTAATATGATGATAGAATTAAACGCGTAAAAAAGATTTTTTCTAAGGTTTCTCCTATTCTGAGTTTTAGTATGGCTGCAGTATAGAATGGATCATTAAGTAAACTTTATAAGGATGTTTGTCTGAGTGGGTGAGTGTTTTCTCTATATATTTTATATTTGATCTTTTATGCATTTATATTTATAAATGCACTTATAAATATATAATATATATATTATATTAATTACATATACGGCACATACAATTCATTTGCTTTGCTGGGTCCATTTGAAATTGGGGCGGGCTGTTGTTGTTGATCAGTTGTTATTTGCAACTGAGTGTTGCCACCTAGCGGCTTGGTCCACATGCCCTCATCATCCTCGTAATCATCCTCACCATCGAGCAGCACTGACTGTAACCGACTCACAATCGAAGTGGCAACGGGTGCAGCAATAAAATCAGCCTTGGCTGCCTTCTCCACATTCGCATTGTTGTCATACTCCGCCGCCTGCTGCTCATCCTCGTGACCCTTAGTTGTGGTTGTTGCATTATTTGGTGTTTGTTGTGGGTTATTAGTTGATGTTGTTTTTGCAGTCATGGACACATCGTCCTCCTCTTCCTCTTCCTGCTCGTTATGCCTTTGTTGCACCTGCTCCTCCTCCTCTTCATCGCTGTTGGTCGTTGGGGCTGCAAGGGGAGACTGCTGCTGGTTCTGTTGAGCTACCGTTGGCCGAGTTTGTGGCATTCCCAGATCACTGTCGAAGGTGCTGAAATGTGCATCAAAGTCGGCAAAGTTGTCGAATTCGGTGCCCCAGCTCCCGGTGCCAGTATTGACTATATTCGCATCGGCAACACCGACTGTAATATCAGCGAATTGTACCTCCATGTCCCAAGGATCGGCAGCCAGATTGTTAAGCGTCGTCGAATTCTTGGTGAACATGCCATGGCCATGACCATGACCATCGCCAATGCTGCCACCATGCTGGTGCTGCTGATGGTCATCATCATTGTCGTCATCGTCGTCGATGTTGTTGCCGAATTCAAATTGATTCTGATCGTTGTCCATCGAGAAGACAATGTCCTGCAGCGTATTATCCAAATCACTGTAGCACACATTGCTGTACGATTGCGCGCCTGTGTCCCAGCTATTGGTGTCGCCAATGGAGTTGCCAACACTATATTCATACTCCTCATGCGGATTGCAATTGGCCAACAGTTTGTTCTGCTGCGCAGCGGCCAATGTAAATTCACCTTTGTCCGCATCAATCAGCGATTGCCACAGCTGCAGCTCGGACTCGTTGGCAAAACTGGTGGCAATCAAGGTAGCGATATGTTCAGACTCTGATATACAATTCGTTATATGTCTAAGGATCTTTATCAGATGACCCATATAGCCCAGCCGACGTCCATTCTCTGCCGATCTGCGTCAAAGAAAAGTTAGTTAC